>JANHZU010003612.1:43783-59157 GCA_032468055.1 Acrochordus granulatus
CCCAATGGATAAAGCAGTTAAAAGTGGAGAAGTCTCAACCTTCACACTTGCAACATTCTGTTAATGTAGCCTTACAATAAAGTAGAATTAATTCATCTTGTCATGTTTCCTGTCTGATTTATCTGGGAAAGCTAATGCCTGCCTCTTGCTACATGGCAGGAGGGAGAATGGAAAATAGGCAATGAAAACCTGATGAAAAACTCAGGTAAGGCCCCTGAACCTGTCCATAGTAGTGTGCGCAAAGAGGGAGGATAAAAGTAATAGTAATACAGAAATTAATGGCTACTTTTGTGCTGGCTAAGAAAACTAAATGCCAGAGCATTAAAGCCCTAGCCATCCCACGCTGCATAATGTAGGGACTGATGCATGAACTAAGCAATATGGGATGAGATGCTAAGTTGTTTATGTGGAAAGAATCAATGTATGTGCTGTCATATCTGGAGGCAGATTCACTTGGGGGAAATATGGAGATTTGGCAAGATCAGTGCCCAAAAGACCAGAACTACTTATTTTTGTTTTCTTTAAAGCTCAAGGTCCTCTTCCTTTAAACTGCTGACAGATTATAGTTCTTGCAGTCATCTATTACACCATTTATTTCATTTCCCTCCCCTTGCTTCTGTTAGGTCTTCTTGCATGCATGCAGTTAGGCTGAGATTCTATATCAGGCATGTCCAATCTTTAAGATGTGTGGACTTCAACTCCCAGAATTCCTCAGCCATCATAGCATCCCTGGTCTACATACTATATACACTCATATGTATGTATCTGAGCAGCTGAAAAGAGGCCTTTATCTGTCTAATACTGGCATTTTGTCTTTCTCCAGGAGAAGAGCTTATGAAGATCAGTGAAGAAGATGAACAGGGATGGTGCAAAGGCCGGCTTCAGACCGGTCAGGTTGGACTGTATCCTGCTAACTATGTAGAAAAAGTAATTTTGTGATTGCTTCCACCCTCCCATCACTGCAACCAACTGACAAAGTGTATTGTATGAAGAGTTTTTGCTGATGTCCCAAATCACGAGCTTCCAATCTGCATACAAAAGAAACAAATGAAATAGTCTGGACCTTTCTGGGGACACTCTTTTCTTGTAACCAGTGCTTCATTTTAAACATCTAGAAATATAGTGATTTTTTTCTAATAAAGAAATACAACGTTTTCTGAAGTTCCTGTATACTGTAGAAGATTGAAAAAGAGACGGTCCTGTAAAAAGCAAAACATCCATTTGGGGTTAGGGTGAGAGAGAATTCAACATATTCTTCTTTGTAGCTATTGCTTTAAAAGCAAATTTGGAAGAATAAAACAACTTCTCCTGGATCAAGATTACAGAGGATCTAAGGAGCCACCTTAACTGCAGGCTTTCATTACTGGGACAAGTTAGCATAAACCATGCAAATTATTATTCCCACCCCCATTATTAAATTATGACCTAATTGCAACAAAGTTTAAAAAACAGGCATCTGGACTGGATTTTTCTCAAGTCGAAGACATTTCGCCTTTAATCCAAAAGGCTTTGCTAAAGCTTTGCTGTTTTTTAAACTTTGTTGCGATGCAATTACCCTGGACGAGTGAGAGTCTTCACAGACATGATTATGACCTAATATTATAGTTGGGAGATAAATTATTCAAGCATAATTATATACTGTAAGATAGTGAATTCATTTCAAGCAATTTTTTTCTGGATTATTTAAATAGTATTGCTTTTAAATTTAAACACTGGATGAAATCATATTTTCCTTAATTCTCTTCAAAGTAATTTAAAATACATGAACTGCTTTGCATCCCAAATGAAATGCAGCAAATTATTTGAATACATTCATATTAGAACCTGACAGTTTAGAAATATTTTTAGTTATGACCAAACTCTGACTGGATTTTGTTTCTATCAAGGCTGCAAAAATCCAGATGATCACTGGATGACAGCAAAGTGACATAGAACTCTCAAGTCATTAATGCCATGTGCCGAACCTCTGAGGACTTTTGTATCCCAAATCTGGTTAGCCCTAATATTAAGGCAGAGTTCAGCTTTTCAGTAAAAGTTTGATTCCTAATATTCCAGTTCAGTTTGACATTTTGACTTTGCCCAGTTTGACATTCTGACCCTCCCTTCTCCATTCTAAACTGTCTACAGATTACATACAGATACATGTAAGATAAGGATAAAAACAAACAACACAAAAAAGCTTATCAAGCAATTAGCTTTACAATGAGAAAGGATTTCCTTATCTTGTAAATGTCTAATGGAAAACAGGCCATTGCTGTATCAGCTTGCTCTAGAAGAAAAGTACATCTTACCCATCCAATTCATATAAACTTTTGAGGCAGCATGCCTACATAGCAGGCAGCGTTTTCACTCAGTGGCATTTATTTATTATTAATCACATTCATATGGCCACCTGTCTCACAAAAAGCTACTCTGGGCAGCAAATTATCAATAAAAAACAAATATATAAACAATCATTAAAATATAAGTCATTATGAAAATGAAAAAGCACTACAAATATTTAAAATATACAACACAATATAGCAGAATGCATTAGAGTGGTGGCTTGCAGTACTCTACCAAAAAAACCCCTCAGAACCCACTAGCTCATGAAGAAGGATTTGGATAATGGTATGGAGAACAGCTCTCATTCAAGACTGCTTTTACCATGACCATCACTTCATCTGACATTGGCTCCAATCTAAAGTTAATTATTAATTATAGTATGAGACTTAGGTTGGACTGGGATGATATTCTTCAATTAAATCTACTTGATTAGCTAGACCAGAGGTGTCCAACCTTCACAAAGTTAAGATGTGTGGACTTTCAGAATTCTGGAAGTTGAAGTCCACACATTTTAAAACTGCCAAAGTTGGACATAAGCTTGAGCTAGACCATAGACTGAATACAGGTCTCAACTGATAGAATTTCCCAGCTGGGTGAAAGCATTTGTGAATCTTGCAGCAGTTTTGTACATGACTGGGGAAAATGTTCAGTTCACTGACTCCAAAGATGCTATGGCACAACACTCCAGAGTATATAACAATTTAAAGTTTGGAACTCAACCCCTTCATACAGGCTCAGATAACTATCTCACTGATACTAGTTGCCAACAAACTGCTTGGGCTTGAGACCACTGTAGTCTTGCCCCATATTGTCCAGACCACTTACCATAGTCGATGCAGTTGTTGTGCTGCCAAACACATTAAATTGCATGACTGACATTTTGTCACAGGGGCAAGTCTGCCAAAATTCTAAGCACAGCTTTTGTAACAATCCTGCATTCTTGTCTTGTTTACTGACCTGGCTCAAGTCTTCCAAACTTGGTGCTGGACTTCTCACAATCAACAATGTCAGATGATTTATGGTCTAATTTAGGCTATTGCTCAGCTTTATTACTGCAGGGTGGATAAAGAAAAAAAGCCTTGCTAGAAGACAAGGAGAAATTTATTTTTAATTTTTTTAAACCATCCTACCCAAAGGTTCACCAAGCTCCATTGTGGGACTATGTTTAAAATCACAATTATCTGTCATTCTTTTTCTCTCATTAAGATTTCTATATGATTCAAATTTTGCTCAGTGATACCTAAAAAATAAATTCCCTGAATGTGGGCTTTAATTTAATTTGAGCTAAATGTTTATAGCAGGAATACCATTATTTCTGCCAGTACTTATGTCTATAGACACACTAATGATGGAGCTGAATTATTTCCTTATCTGTAAAGATAAGGATTCTGTTGTTTACCAAAAATTTTGGTGCCACTGGGGAGACTGCCATGCTTCAACAAACAGAAGCATCTTTCCCTGGAACTGTTGGACAAGCTATAAGACCAAGTTTCATTTCTGACTTAAGGGGAAATTTGTTTCCAACCACCATCAACATCCTTCCTTCTGGATCATCCAGTCCAGGCTGATAAATAGCAGCATAACAATAAAACATGACACAATGGAACAGCAGTTCCTCAAAAGAAGTATAAAAACGCAAAGGTCATCTTACTAAATCCAAAGGTCATTTCCCTGTTCATCCAAGATCAGGAGACCTGATCAAATGCTTTTGAGAAGACTCCACTTTGAACCCTGGAATTTGGGTGTGCTATTTGCTCTTTCATTTCTAAAATTTCAGCTATTTTATAGTGAAAAAGAAAATATTCAAGCTGTCATTTCCAAGCTAAGCCAGTGAAAGTTCAGTCATTTATGACATAGACTACTAAGAGAAGCAAATGCTTGCCTAATGATCATGTAGTAGCCTCTGACTGAATGACAATAGTACTAAGCTGTGAGCTGTGTAATTATGCTCTTCAAAGGCTTCTACGAACAGCGTTTAGTTGAAGGGCTGGTTTTAGAAGTGCTCTTCAACATGCTAGTTTCAGCTGTGATCACCATGCCTCTTCTTCCAATTGCCAGGCTACCTCAGAATTTCCCATATTACATGCTCCCTATTTCCAACTCATCTCCTTCAGAGAGATGCCTACTGTACTATTTCATGAGTCCAAATAGTTCCTGGGGCTAACTCCTGCTGCTGTAGTTAATATCCTTAGTACTCTGTTTATTGCTCATCTCCATCACAGAGCTATGCTTATGAGTCAAAGGCACAGGCTGTGCTCCTTGCACTTCCTGAAACCACAGCTCTAAAGTATGCACAAATTGCTGCATCAGAATGATATAATGGTTGGAAACCAGAGAATTGCTTTCAAGAAATGATTGCCCAGGAATGAGAAAAGATCAGGTTCCTCACTCAGATCTGCCAATATGGCCAACTTTTGTGCTAAGCAGTCAGAACGGTTGGAAGCTTGGAAGAACCAGGAAGAAAGGCCAGTTATTTACTTGGCTCTGTGGATCACTCTCTGTACAGACTTTGAAGGGAGATAATCACTCCCTTTGCTTTTCACACACATCAAAGTGCTGGCTAAAGGCACTTCTTTACAAGGGTTCAAGAGTGCAGCAGGGCATTCAGCACAGGCCAGGACTGGCAACAGTTTTTTCAGAACTGCACAAACAATAGAAGTAGTTCATCCTCCTCCAGTTCAGCCAGAATGATTAAGACTATCACATTATCAATCTTTTGGAAAAGCTTTGAACCCCAGTGCCATGTTTGCCCTTGAATCAGAGGCCAGGAGGGTTGCAATTGCAGACTACTTCATCTGCATATATATCTAGGAGGTTGGTTGGGTCAAGAACAAGGCCAGAAACAACTGTGTTTAAGATAAGCTTGTATGCACCCTGGAAAGTCCATGGTGTGGTAAACTCTTTGTGGCCACATGCCTGCCTTATGGCTCCCCTGTACCACTCCAAAGAGTCCAGACTCCACTAACCAAGGAGCAGATAAGCGATGGGATGGTTTTCTGCCTGTAGATGAGTTTGCATCATCTGCTGAAGGCTGCTCAAGTTCAATAGCCAAGAAATCCCCAGCAATGTCTACTTAGCCATAGTTGCTCCCCACTAGTTGTGCATAATTGTAGAGATTGTTAAGGGCATTGGTGAGGGACAGTGGTGCTCTGAAACCCTTTCTGTGGGCATTTCAGCTGCTGCATGCATCAAAAACGGCACTTAGCAATTCTATAAAGAGGGCAGTGGCTTCATGACCTCAAAACTGAGGCAGGTCTAGCCTGGTTGCAAAATGTAGGGCTTGAACTGTACCTTGACTAAACACTTGGGTTATGCCATTTCCCCATACCTGCTGCTCTTGCCTGTTGTCTCCAGCTTGGCAAACAGCCTGAAGCATCTCTTTTTCCTGCTGAGCACCAAGATGCCAAAGACAGTCCTAGCTGACAGCTTTGCCACTCACCTGAAGACTGCCATCAACTTGTAGCAAGTTATGAATCAGGGATACCAAATGGCTGGGTCAAAGTAATATGCAGTTTCCATTGTTGGGATAGCTGGGTGAAGAAAAGTGGATTTGACAGTCAACCCATTCACCTTCACTCCCAGTTGCCTGGCTGAATCTACATTAGATGTTGTGGTATTAGATGTCACAGAGAGAATCTGCACAATGATGTCTGTCATACAGTCTGAGGATACAGTGGCATAAGAACTGAAGTGTAAGAGCTGGGGCAAGGAGGAAGTAGCCAAGTGATATTAGCCACTGACCTTGAAATCCATCAGTGATAAACAGAAGGGCTTCTGCTGCTGCTGCTATCTCATCACCATCATACAGTGGGGCAAAAAAGTGCCAAAAAAGTGAGGTGTACCTATGATGACAATTACAGGCCTCTCTCATCTTTTTAAGTGGGAGAACTTGCACAATTGGTGGCTGACTAAATACTTTTTTGCCCCACTGTATATGGCATGGCATGACAGGTTCTAGAGGAACCTCCCCTTTAGATTAAAATCACTGAATACAACTTCCTGTCTTTCATCTAGAAACAAAGAGCATGTTCACCCCATTACACAGGTAAAGCACTGCTACCCTTATTCTTATTAATCTGCCTATTCTGCCATGGCCACTAGCATCATCATCATCATCACTAAAGCACTTCCATACCTCGGTCCAATCAGAAGCCCAACAAAGTTAATCTCAGGATATTCATCCTGCGGAATCATCACCTTATCACTCACTCGAGTTGCTGGTGGTCTGGAAAGATCAGAGGAACAAATATTTACACTCAGTTACTTCCCCCTAAAAAAGATCTTTACTGCTTTCAAGAGTCTCTTGTAATAGTGCAACTTAGAGAACTATACCCAATAACATCGCAAAACTAGTCAACTAAATTGTCAGCTCCAACTTTTCATGAAACAGCTGAAATCTAGAAACAGTGACTCTTAGGTTTTGACATGAGGCTGCCAGAATTCTGGCAAGATCAAAATACAGAATTGTGGCTGTTAATTTGTACAGATTACACAGCATTTCCTGTTTAGCACTTCAAGGAATACACAGCCTCTTCAGGGTTAAAAGCAGCTTAAATGACTCATGTTCTCACTGCTCCTACTTGATCTGTTAAGATCTTGAGAAATTCACTTCAGAGAACCCCATGTTCCAAAATGCAGCAGATGGCAATAAGGAACAGCAACAGGCCCTACTCTTTGAACCCCCTTATTGTGTCAATCTATCAGGTCACCACTTTAACTGTGATTAGGTGACAACCAAACAGCCCTTTAGCCTATTTGAATACCATCCTCTGACATACTTGTAATCAGCCGGTGGCTTGAAGTCTGGATTGAGAGCCACCATCTCCGTTATCAGATTGTGCCTCTCTTCTTCTAGCTTCTTCCGTGTACGGAATTCCCGGGTATTCAAGCGCTTCCCCTCACTATTATAAATTGGTTCAGGGGAAGGAGACCTGCAGAGGAACAATATCCAGTGATTTCTCATGTAGTTAAATACTTAAGGCCACTTATTAAGTACAGGTTCCCCTCAACTCTAGTGCAACTCAGAAAAAAATTAAGACACCACAGGAAAGGAAGGTATAAATTTTCAAATCCATTAATGTGACATGGACAAGGCAGTTATGGCAAACCACTGCCAGAAGGAAAATCTGGGGGTGGGGTGGGGGGGTTTACTGGGGAGAAGGGATATAGAAAGGAAAACAGGGTCAGACATAGCCATGACAACAGTTCTGCCATGAGTGTGCCTACTAAAAAAGGGGAGGGGGCAGGGAAGATGGAGAAAGTTGATTCACACAGAGAACAAACTTTCCAACTTCATTATTCCACGGAGCCATACATTAGAAAGAACCCTGCCGCAGGAGCTAAATCAATGAAAAATTATTCAGGTTAACTTTGGACTTTTTTTAACATCAGGAAATAACAAGACAGGTTAGGCTTCTATCACATTCTTGCTGGCAATATAGATTAAGCCTATTCAACTGGCACCATGTTACAGTTTCTGTCCTGGCTTTACCTTCACTCTGCTGCTTCATCAAGATCGAATGAACCTGTTTATTGTGTTTAAAAGTCAGAAACTGGTGCAGGTACAAATTGAACAAATGTACCCTTCTTGTGCCATATTCTGGGCCTTTAAAACCACTAGAGACAGACCTGCTTTCTCCATGGGGTTCAGGTACCCAGAGTGCAGAGATTTTAACAAAGGAAAACGTTACAATTAAAATCAAATTAGCTTAATTTTACCACAACGGGGCTTGTGGTTTGTTTTTTTAAACCACACCTCTAGAATTCTGGTTAAGATTATGGATCTTTTCCCGAACACATTGCAATAAAAATTTAGAATCAGCTGCAAGAAGGGAAGAGATGTTGGTCATGTTATATTAAAAAAATACATCCTTGAAATAATGAGAATCTAAACCCTGTGATTTTAATTAGACGTTCTCTCTTTCTAGCTGGTTAAATGATTGATTACAGCCAGTTGATCCCATGTCTTCTCAGCCTGAAGTGAATCATCAACATAAGAATATGAAATAAAATGTTGGTAAGGAGTGATCATATCTAAATTACATCTCCGTTACTTGGACCCAAATTGGCCTAGCCAACCCAAAATGTGAACATTTTCCTTCATCCATATTTGCTAGCCAGTTTAAAATAATCTCATTCACTAACTTAGTAGTTCCTTTTAAAAGATACATGCAGACATGAAATAAATTGATTAAACCTTAAGAGTTTCAAGCTGATTATATACCTAATAGTTTCATACTTTCAGTGTTAACAGCTGACCTTTTGCAAGTATATAAAACAATTCACTTTTAATCAATGTTAAAGGTATCAAATCTTTTAACCAGTATGGGTCTCGTCCCAACAAAGATTATTCAAACAAGCATCTTATATATACATAAAAAGTTAACAATAACCCCTTGTTTTGCATTAACCTTCTTATTCACCTGTTAAATTAAAACCAACCACCCCATTTCATTCTTATAAACATAAAAAGAACATTAATCTAGTCCCACTATGAAGTTCCTCTATTATGTTTAATCTAAATCCCATTATTGTGATTTTAAAAAGCAAGTCAAAAAAGCATTCCTCAGCTGTTTGTAACAGGCAGCATAGTATCCCAAGAGCTAGTACTTAAATTTCTCTTGCAAGGCGTCCAAAAGTTTTAGCAGCCTCATTTTTATTTATAGCTCCAAACTGCAGTTTCAGATGCCTAAATTTAAGAAAAGTCTTTCTTCCATACTCCCATTTTTAACAAGAACTGGCTTACAAGTTGTGCAGTGTGCTAAAACACAACTCCCAGCTTACACCTTCCAATAAATTAATTTTTATAAGCCAATTTCTAAAAAATAAACCATGTGCATTTTATTTACTTAAGGATGACCCTGGACCCCAACAAGACCACAGGTGTTCAATTCTGTGCACTTGTAGGTTCAGTAGTGCTTGGGCCCCACATTCCAAGATACTGGCCACTGCTATGTAGTAGCTGTTACCAAAGAAACTGGTTAGTGCATACCCTTCAGCCACCACTGCAAAGTACTGCAAAATCAGCGGTCAGAAAAAGTTCCCAGACTGCTCTCACGCAGCGACTGTGCTGAGAATTCCTCAGCGTGAACCTGTGAGAAAGACCTCTGGACTCTGCCAGGACCAGCACTGCACATGTTAAAATAGTTGGCCACAATGCATTTTTTCCCTCTCAAGTCAGGTTAAGCATTACAGCCTACACAGACTTATAAATCCCACATCAAAGATGTAACCTGATCTGTTTCTGGTCTGGTTTCACATATTCCCTACCAGTAAGATCTTGGCTACCATCTGTCAAGTTAGATCACAGAAGGTATTTCATTAGGAATGAATTTCATTGAATTGACATTATGATGCCACCGAAAATTTATTGAAAAAGGTAAAAAGTGTTACTGTCAGCTGGTTAAAACTGTTTCCCAACCTGTCCTCAGGGTTAGGGGGGATGCCCAGGTCTCCTGTGCGCAGTTTACGAGTCAGGTCTTCTATCTGCAGTTGCACTGGAAGAAACCAGGTTAGGAAGAAAAAAGGATGGAAAAAAAGACAATGTTACCAAAAAACATCTGAAATCTCAACATCAAAGCATGAAGAACTGGAGAATTTGCAAGGGATGACTGATAACATCAACATAAAAATGAGGAGACCCTACAATGTTATGTCAGTCAAATAAATTAATCAGGAATCCAGAAACGACCCTCCTTATTTCTAGCAAATCTTAAAAAAACAATTATTCATCAGAAAGCAACACATTCATTCAAGAATTAAAAAAAGAAAATTTTCATTGAGTCTGACATCTAAGCCATTGAAAAATAACCATCCTAACTTGGTGTAACTAATAGAGGACAGACTTCCAGTAGGAATTAGGATAACATTAATTCTTACTCTTTTACATCAGATCAGCCTCAGTTATGTGCATTACTGTACAGTTATAATTCATACCAGCTTACAGTAATCTTTTATGGCTTATTGGTCTTGTTTCTCTTAACTCACAAATACTAAACAGTGATAGTTTATTGACTGATTAGTCTTATGCCCATATCAACTAAACACTGAAATACACATTATGAAAAATCTTAACATGCTTTCACTTGTTGGTTATCCAATTCTGCACAGACATCGAATACCTAAAGGCAGAACTAATAAACGTCAAACATTTAGTAACTTCTTTTAGACCCATAATATAACATTTTGATGAGAATGCAAGATATCTAATATGTCCTCAACTAATAGAGGGTATCAAACAGAGCCACAATCCTTAAATCCCTTGACATAAATTCCTTTTGGTCAGTCCCATTAGATATTTTACCTGTGATTTAATTTGCAGACTACAAGCCAAAGCACCACAAAGCAAAGGTACACCCATTATCACATGTGCAGAAGAATAGACAAGAGGGAGATAACCCATGTCTTGAAAAATCCACTCACTGGGGTTAGGATTCTTGCCATTACTCCACACAATACCTGTATCTCTAGCATATTTCAGTTTTGCTGGACTGAAAACATAATGCAATTCAAGCTCTAAGAGTTTAGCTACAGAGAAACAGGTTTGGGGAAAAGTGCTAAAATCTAGGAATATGCTGAAGACAAACTGTTCTGTGCATGGAATAAGTGATTTTTAGGAGTTTGTACCCTGAATTAAAACTTGCGAATATAGGATATTTTGGTGTGTATGTGAAACAAACAGGGCTGTTTGGTTCGTGATATAGTTCAAACCATAATTATTCTGGGAAGGAGAGGCTAGGAGAGGAGTTAAGCAGAGAAAATCAAGCCCGAGGGGCTTCCTTGGCAATAGTGTATGGCAAGGGGGAAGAGACTCTAGAAAGATTGAGAAGAGAGCAGATAGCTTAGGATATGCCGTTCTGGGAGCCCCATCCTTACTGCTGAGACTACTGCAGTAAGGAACTACACCCAGGCAGAACATGGAAGGCAAAAAAAAGAGAAGGAACACCAATAATGAATGAGGAGGGTCACAAGGATATGCCATCCTGAGACACTGGCAGTGGCTGGAGAAGTTGAGAAAGGGAGGCAACACACCAGCCTTGTCTTATTCTCTTGGTAAAATTCTTCTGGATTTTGTTTTGACAATGTCCCAATATCTGTGACTCTTAGAAGAAAGAGGTAACTTCTTTCAGTGTATCACTGGGCTGGTGGGCACATCTGAAATGGGTTTTATGAATTCATAAAATAGATGCCATTGTGAATGTAGCCAATCAGAAAGTACCCATTTATTAGGCAGGAAGCTAGTGCGACTGATTCCCAGTGCTTTTTTAGTATCCCAGGATTACTAAATGGTACCAGCTTCCCTTTGCTTCTTTCTGGGGAGCAATTTAAAATGAAGAATTGAGCTTCTGCCATCCATTATTTAAAAAATGCCTCAGAGGTCTATGTGGGGCCCAAGGACACTATTCAAGGTAAAAAATCACGCTTGAGGCAAGTGCTCTGCAATATGCAAGTCCCTTCTGCACATACATACTTTTTAATAAAAGTTAAATCAGGTGGGACAGAAAGCCTGGTGCGCATCAAGGGATCCATTTCCATACCTACACTACAGATCCAGGATTACAAGGAAAGAACATTTATAATCTTTTAGGATGTATATTGACAAAAGCAACCATAGTCTACCAATATTTTTCATTCTTTTCTTTTGTTTGCTTTTCATGATGTTTCATTATCTTTCACTTATTTTCAAAGCTAGCTGGGTACCTTTCAAAACAGAAAGGAGGGACTATAAACACACAGTACCAGAAAAGTCATTAGCTTCTACTTTACATAAAACAAAATCTATTCTCTACAGAAGAGAGAACTCATCAGAAAATGACTTTACAAATCATATAACAAATAATTGTAAACTGATCTATCATTCCAAATCTACTTTTATCTCCATAAGTTCAAACAAACAAAAATATTGGTAATAAAGGACATGGATCTAGAATTATGTATTAATTTTTAAGCATGTGCAGATTTAATTAAGTCAAAACCAATTATCTTCAATTATTAAATGTAAGAGTAAGTGCAACCGTATTACAGACAAAGGGTAAATATTTTTTTAAAAAAGTAAATATTTTACTTATTGGCAAGCAGAAAAGATATTTTAGGTACATAATTTGTCTCAAGGAGAAGAAGGGTCACAATATACTGAAGTAAACACAGAATTCATTTCCAAGAACGAAGCAGAGCCTAAAACTCAAGAGGCCAGGTTTTCTGTTTCAGAACCTGCAAAGGTGCTTTGTTCTGTGTCAGATTCTGTTACAAAATACAGTGGTTTTGTTTCTTTTAATCCATTATATTTCAAGGACACAGACAACTCCAAGAACTTTGGATGTTGCACTATTTTCAAATGTTTAATCTCAAACATTTTGAACTATGTCAATGCTTTTGCCTTTAGAAGAGTCTGGGATTTTTCAAAACTGCTCTCTCTTTAAGAGAATTTACATTATTAATTTAGGGTGATATTTCATATCTGCTATTAATAGTGCCAAAAGATAAATTACCCAGTTGTAAGCACAGTTTCATGTATCAGGAGCCTCATACCCCTGAATTCTTATGGATGTGCATGGACCTTTGCTTGGTAGGGCTAGTGAGAGCCATATCCCACCCTCCCACCAATCATCTTTTTTGAGTTAACTGTGGATTGCAAAGCACATCTTGAATACTCCAGAAACAAAACAAGGATATTGCTGCACAGACTGAGAATTCTGATCCAATTCTATCCATTCACACACTGAACTTCAAAGAATTTTACAAATTAGAAATTTACATTTCTAAATCCAATGACTCAAACACCCTCATTCATAGAAACTAAGTTTACTGAATGTCATTTATTTTCTGCAAGAGGATAAGCTTACATTGTGCATTTTCTTTATACTGAATAGTGTTGAGCCTATTGAAATAAACTAAAAGTCAGCTTCAGAAATGTAAAGAAAATGGCCCCTTTTCAACTGTAGTGCCGAAAGACATATTTTTTTTAATCAGCAATAAATGAAACATATTTTTAATCTCAATTCCAAGATACTCTGTGAAGATACTGACTCAATGATCATGATGACAATCTAGTAACAGATTGCTGAACAGCCTTCAGTTATGCTATGGATAGGTGATTATTTCAAAATTCTCAGTGTATTATGCAAAAGGAATTTAAAATTGTTTTGCAACCCAAATGCAATAAGAGTTTAAACAGTTGCGAATTATGAAAATACTGTTTTATATAAAGGCAAAAACTGCATATAGTAATCAGTATTAGAAAATCCTAGTTGATTTCAGTCCCAGCACTGATCAACATTCACAAATACATAACACATTTCCTAACACAGAGATTAGAAATAGTTTTCACTCCCTTGTACAATACAGTGACAATTCCCACTCCCAGTTTCCACAATTAACAGATCCAACATCATAATTCTCATTGAACCAAGCAGTATCCCTTTCCCAGTAACTCTGTACATTTGACTTTAGAGCTCCAAGCTAACCTAACAGAGCCCATTCTCAAATATTTGAGGATGTCAAAAAACATAAGTTAGGAGACTTTCCTCTCATTGGTCTTGATCACCCTGGATACTCAATTTTAGATTTGAAGAATTAGCATCACAGCACAAGAGAAAATGAAAGGGAACCATGGTTAGATTAGTTTGCTATATTTCACTGTGAAAGAGGTACTTGCTTTTAAACAAAACAGCTTGAAAAGGGACTCTAAGTGTTCTCCGCTAGCAAGGAGTCTGTGAAGATAACAAAAGACTCTGCCGATAAGTTTGCCAATTAAGTGAATGTCAGCAAGTTTTAATTCCCATCATCTCAACGGACTGTGCCACTTCTACCATGCCTGTGGAGGACACTGGTTCAATTAAACAGGACAGGGAACTGGGATGGAGCACAATTCACTCTAAGCAGAGACATATTCATTTAATTAGATAAGGAAGACAAGGTTGCCATAACCTGAGTTCTCAAAAACACACATTGAAAATGCCTCAGACAAACACAGTAACTGGAGATTGCTTCTGGATCAGTACTGACATGAAAAAGAAAAAATAGAACAAGTATTTACCTATGTAAGCTCTTTCTTGTTCACGGGTAAGCCCAGGGGGGATGACTGTGGGCATGCCAGGGATGATAGTCTTCTGCTCCATGGTGTCTTGATTCCATCGGCTCCTCTTCCTCTTTTTATTAGGATAATCTACAAACACAATGTTATTTATAGGACCAGGTATCTCATGGCAGTGTGCTATGGTCAGTAATATAGCTAGCATTGTTCCTGCATACGTGTACTTTACTTATTTCATATATAAACACATTTCTTGTCCCAAAATTATTCTAAGCAAGCTCTCATTGGAAATATGGGCAAGAGAATATCTAACAACCAAGAAAACAGCTTCCTTAGTTCTTCAAAACTGGAGAGTCATTTTCCTTTAAACATATGCATCCAGCACAAATTTTTTTAGCATTTGATAAAAATTCAGTTGGGTGTAAGGTTAATAAAACTTACTGTCAGAAAGCAAAAGCAAGAACCAGATACAAACCTTAAAAATTAAAAGTAAAATCCCTAAGCTTTCAGTTAGGATAGCCAAACGTGAAGATATATGAGGATTATGGGAGCTACAGTCCAACAATCTAGAAAATATCAAGTCACTGGAAATTTCATTCCTTTAACAGAGCACTGTAAGTTTGCTTTATCGGGCTTCTTCAGTAAAAGCAAATTTTTAATGTAAAATGTAATGCTACACGCTAGGCTAAATTTTTAATGTAATGCTGCACGCTAGGCTACACTTTGTACCACAAGTATTACCTAAAGTTGTATAAAATTATCCCTCAAAGAAGACATGAAAAGTACTCTGAAAATCCAGCTCTTAAAAATAAAACAACTCCAAATTTCATCACCCATTTTTGCAATCTCTTTCAATTTTACAGTTATGCTTCCATTTTGTCTATCTAAACCTAGAAAAAAAAAGGCTAGATGCATCAAACCTAAAAGTATACAGGTAGTCTTTAATTTACGACCACAATTGGGACCAGAATTTCTATTGCTAACAATGTAGTTAAGTGACTTGCACACAATTTTATGT
>JANHZU010003612.1:59257-72350 GCA_032468055.1 Acrochordus granulatus
CAGATCCTGCGCCCTCGGGGACCTTTGCCTTTGCCGAGAGGACGCTTGCTGCGCAAGGCCTGCGTGACATATGACGTGTGATGGGTTTGCTCCTATTGGTCGAAGGATCAATTAAGGAGAGTGGGGGGGAGGCAAGCGTAAGAAGATCTTTGATTGGCTCGAATTCTAAGAGCTCGATGTTCCGATTGGCGAGTTATCGACCACTCGTGCCTCACCCCTTGTTCCAAGTCAAGTGACCCGAAGAGGATGATGGGACTGTCGATGGCTGAGCAATGAAGGATTCTGGGAGATAATGGCGAACGGCCCGAGCGGTTGTGTCCTATTTAACCGACCTAACCCAATTTCTCGAGTTCACACATAACTTTATTACCTGGTTTGGGTGTGAGACATATCGAGTCAAACACTGGCTGGCTAGTTAACTGGCCAGTTTTTAAACACTTTATTCTACCAATGAAACCATTAAATTGATTGCAGGTAGTCCTCAACTTCCCGACACAATTGGGACCACAATTGTTACTAAGCAAAGCTGTGGCTAAGTCTCTACAATTTACCACCTTTTTCCGTGGTTAAACAAATCACTGCAGCCGTGAAGTCAATCAGGTCAAAAGCCTGGCTCTGCAGTACATCCAACTGGAGGCAGTTAACAGACTGAGGCCACACGCCACGTCTACCCTGTCTGCATCATATTCCCTTCCCTCCCATCTTCAATGATTTTTAGTAAATTTTAAATATTAATATTTATTATTTTAGCGTTTATCCTGTGGTTCTCCTTGGATGGAAACTATCTGGAGTAGCCTTTTGGGTAAAATGGGCAGCATACAAATTTCATAAATAACCGCCCCTAATTCAACACTGAGCAAGCATAAAAGATATACGGTGAAGTGCAAGTACACATGCTTGGAAGAGCGATGGGTTAAACTGTATATAAATAAAGGATAAAAATTATCTTTAAATTGTATGTTATAAAATTACCACCGTTTTATGCCAATTGGATAAAGTGGCCGACAGGCACAAAAATTATTTGGATTCCAGATCAGTTGCACTTTAGCCCCAAAGACCTCAACGACTAGCTTGTAAAACCTGTGGCTTCAAGATGAAGACGGCCTTGCAACGGGCACCAAAACCAGGAGTGGGTCAGTAGGTCATCCTCAGAGCTTCTCTGCTACCCACATCTTTTTGTGTCTGCTGTGGTTTTACTCACCTGCCCTCTCCAAATTCACAAAATGAAGCAAGAATAAATGCTATTATGACTCTGGCATGGTAGACATACCCTAGTGGGCCACACCAGGCCAGACAACTAGCCAAGAGATTTCCTAAATGCAGATGGCAGGATGCTTTGCAGAGTTTGCCGTAACTCTCCAGCTGTTGGGCCAAAAAATTAAAATAGGAATAAATCATGCCAATCCATCTTTCTCCCTCCCCTTTTTAAAAACAAAGCTGGGGGAAAAAGAGAAATCATCTTGTTTTGCCTTCATCTTTAATCCTTATAAATGGGTCCACCTCTGAGGGAAATGGGTGGTTTAGAAATGCAATCAATAAAATAAATTTAAAAATAAATAACACGGGGAAAGTCAGCCCTCTTTTGGCATCAGTGCAATGTGAATGCAGCCAGAGTCTTTTGCTGGAAAGAAATATAAAGGTAGCTTTGGAATGGAAGAACCGCTCAAGGAAGATAGTCTTGAGAAGGTGGAAGGCATGAGAAAGAAATTCATGCTTTCTCATAAAAGTAATCCTGCTTTGATTTTACTTAGTATAAGCAGCAGCATAGGGAAAGGCTGGCAGGCTTTCATGTTTCTGTGATCATACCCTAGAAAAATAAAGTAGCATTCCTGGGATCTCTGTGATCTCTTTCCTGGCTTGGCCTACCTTGCAGGGGTGGCATTTGTCAATGCAAGGTTTAGATGCAGTATCTTGGTCAATGCAGCCCATCTGTCAAACCATGGACCAGGGGAGATCCACGTTCAAGTTTCCAGCCAATTAAGGAAGATATCGGGGTCACTTTCAGCCCAACAGACTCTCCTCGATAACCTACCTCGGAGGGCTGCTGTTCTGTAAATTAAATCAGGAGACACTTTCATGTTTGTCCCTTTGAGCTTTCAGAGAATATGTGAAGTCTGAAAGAGGCATAAGTTGCTTTTTGCCTCCTCCATATCACATCTCCCCAGTTTCTTTAGTTGCTTACCGATGAGAACATCGCGGCAGTATATTGCCAGAACAGAAAACAAGAAAAACAACAACCCTGCATTTTAATGAGCAATTCTCCAAAGCCACCATCTTCAAGAATCCTGTATTTTTATTTTTTTTAAGAAAATCAAAGCCATTCCACCGGGGAGTAAAATATTACAATTGAATATCCTTCTCTATGTTAAATAGCTATATTTTCTTCTTTTTTTCAAGTTTGGATTTTCTCAGGATAGTAACATTCCAGCTTTAGCAGTGAAAAACCACAGGGAGGGGGGGAAAAGGAGCAGCAGGCTGGAAAGTCAAAGCCATAGCGCAGGCTTCAGTAGGATTGTGGCTGGTGCTGATAAGCCAAGATTGAGGTTCAAGAGAGCTTGTTATGGGCTTCTGAGCTTCAGGATAGCGTCGCTTCCTAGTGACCTTAGTTTCGGTCAATGTTCCTCAGCCTTGGTGGCTTTAAGCGGTGTGGGCTTCAGCTCCCAGAAACTTGGCTGGCTGAGGATTTCCGGGCGCTGAAGTCCACACATGTGAAAGCCACCAAGGCTGAGGAACATCGATTTAGATACTGTGCCATAGAAATGCCAACCCTCTGAAGCGGCACGTTCGGCCTCCACCTGGGTTCCCTCAAGGACTCCGAAGATAAATCCTCCCTTTCTGAACCTATCGGCCATGCGCTGCACAGTTGGGTCCCGAACCCATCACCGCCAAGCGGCACAATTCCTCTCTGGGCCTCCGAGGGCTGTCTTTCCCTGAATCAGCTCCGCAACCGCGAACCTTGGTTGTTCACTTCATGCTTTGCAACCTGCGCATCCAGCTGAACTCGGCACTGGCACATCCGCTGGCAGCTGGCTGATTCTTGGGCAAACCAAGCCCGACGGCCCGATTTGGAAACAGTCGCTGGAGGATGAAACATCTGGGGAGGCATCACCACCCTCCTAAGGACGTGGAAATGCTTCTTCCTCCCCCCATAAAGCCAGCTGCCCCACTGAGAAGCTGACGGCTGCGTTTTCCAGAAACAGGCGGGCAAATGTTCTCGCGAACTGGTGCACAGAGAAAGTTTTCCAGGAAACACATTTTTCCCGTGTCAGGAGGGACCTTTCCCACTCCTGCTTTCTTTTAAGGGGAGGGGATGAACGCATTCAGCTCATAAGCTGGTTCCCCCCCTCTTTACAAACCAAGCATCACTTAACAGCTGCTTGCATTCAGGGCGCTGGCCCCGGATGGAAACAAGTTTCAAACTATGCTGGCTATGTTCAGCTCTCAAGAGCTCTGGGAACTGCAGTGCTGTGGAAGGCTTGGGCACAACCCTACGAGAGGCCTCTTCGCACACGCACGGGACATCCGTCAACCACCAGGCCGCTCTAAACTACGACGCCAGGATCCTAGCCAAAAGAAAGAACAGGGCAGGTTCTGGGAGTTTTAGTTCAAGGTGGTCCTGCTTAACAACCACTGTTTTGCAGTTATGGCAGCCAGCAGCCGTGTTTACATAAAGCACCCCCAGGTCACGCTGCGCCGCCACCCAGTTACGTGACCGCAGGTTGAGCGGGTCAGCTTTGCAACCATTATGGCATTCCGTGGTTGCACGAACAGGTCAGGTTCACCGGCTTTGTCAGGAGTTTTTGCTGATTGCTGGCAAAGACGAAAGGTTCACTTCACCACCGCCGTGAAAAAGGCTGGAAAATGACTGCGGTCATGTGGATATCTCAGCTTGCAACCACGACGACTTGCGGCTGCAGTTATGGGCTCAACAACAGTTGGATGTTGAGGACTACCAGCACCCGGAAGGCCACCTTTCCAACTGTACGTTAATTCTGCATTCAGACCATCCTGTCCTCATCCGATGTTCTCCAGACCAGCACATCGAATGGTCCAGATGTCCAGAGTTCGTCTTCCAGAATTCTCGGTAGTAGCCATGGCAGCTGGGGAATTCTGGGAGCTGAAATCCACACCCCCAAAAGAGGACCTTCAGCTCCCAGAATTCTCAGCGATGCTCATGATGACGAGGGAATTCTGGGAACTGAAGTCCAGACTTCTGGAAACGGCGCGCCCTTCCACCCAGGGGGATGATTTGTTCCAGAGCAGCCTCCCACAACTCCAGATGTATCAAGCCATCATTTCAGCAATGGCTGCAGCCGTGCCCATCCACCCAGGGGGGTTCTGGGAGTCGGCATCTGTCAATCTGCAAGAGGATGGCTGTAGGCACCGGACTGCCCGCTCACCGTCTCTCGATCCCAAAGCACCTGCTTCCTGACCACATCACCCTTGAAAAACGAAACGGAAAACCACAACTCTCGTCGTCCTTCCACACACACACTCGCAACACGCAGAGCCGAGCTGTCACAAGGTTTCACCCAGCCTGGGCACGACCCTAATTTCTCTGGTCGGCCGGCCCCGAAGTCAACGGCCTCCCTTGTCCCGCACGCCTGAAAAGCGGGGCCAGAACTCCAAAGTGCCCGGAAGAAATTAAAGCCCAAGCGGAGGGAGGGAGCGTCCTTCTCTCCCCGCGGCAGACGATCGTCTTCACCCCGGCGGCCGTGCCAAGGCGCGGCGTCAACGGGGATGGCTTCCAAGCACGTCCAAAGGAGAGGAGGAGAGACGGCAGGCAAAGCAGGCACAAGGCGTCAGCCGGGATACGACGCCGGCTTTCCAACCGAAGAGCGGCGGAACTGTCGCCAAGCCATCTTGGGAGACGCCGGCCCCAAAGGCGGGCAGCCTTTCTCCCCGCTGCGCACCAGCCAGACGCGGGAAGACTCGAACTGGGCGGTGGAGCCCGAGCAGCGGCCGACGCAGGACCGGGGGACCTCCGCAGGCTCTCCCGCACCAGGACGTCTCCTCGGTCGGCGGGTCCGCCGGCTCCGGGAAGCGTCCGCTGCATGCGCAGAGCCCCCGAGGACATCAGTAGCTGCTTTCGTGGCCCGTCAGGATGTAGAGGTTGCTCTGCGCCGCGGGATTGTCTGTCGGGGTGCTCTCCAGGATGATATCCCTGCAGGGGAGGGAAGAAGCGGGAGGGACGGGAAGCACCATGGCACCGGGACGGGTCTCAACCTTTTGCGATGTGGCCTTCAGTTCCCAGAGCTGCCCAGCCGGCTTGCGTCAGGATCCCCGAGGGGCGACTCCCAGAACTCCGGCAATTCTGGGAGTGGAAGTCCAGACAACTTAAAGCGTGGCTGGCTGGGGGATTCTGGGAGCTGAGGTCCAGTGTTGCTGGGCTCGAGAAAGGCCGCCCTCGGCGCTCTCTGTCTGCCCGCGCCACCTTCCTGACACGGCCCAGGGCCAGCAGGGAATCAAAAAGGGGCCCGTGCTGCAACCCTGAACGGCTCACCAAGCGGATTGCCGGAAGTGCGCGCCGTGTGCCAAGTGTTCGGAACGGGCTGTGCCAAAAGCGTTCTGAATTCCCCGACCCCCAATGGGAACCGAGGGACTGGGCCGGGAACACTTCTGGGGTGCCCCCAGATAGCCAGCGTGTTTCTCACTCAAGTACGAAATGTGCCCCCTTCCTTCAAACGCGGAACAGGACCTGTCGTGGGCATGATGCGCGGGGTGAGAGCGATGGGCAGCTCGCCAACTCGGGACTTCTTCAGCAGGGACTCACCTGTGAGCACCCAAGACCCGGAACACCCTGGATTCATCGGTGACTTCCTGGGTCACCTGGTGGGGAGCAAAATAACGTATCCATTACACCTATGCGTCACCCGTCTCGCTGCCAAGCGGCGCTGGGCGGCTGGCCACACGGTAAAAACGAGCGCAAGCGTTAAACCGTCGAACGTTCAAACAAATGCAGATTAAATCAGTTGAGGCCCAAAAAACAGCAGGACGGAGGGGGGACCTTCGGCAAGTTCCCAGGTTGGACCATCCTGATCGACCCTCCCACGCCCTTCGGTGGGGTCTTTGCCCCACAGGAGGCTGACTTTGAATGGCGCGTGGGTCAGCGCGTGGCGGGAAGGAACTCACACCCCGTCTCCGTTATGTGGTCAGAATCAGGCGCTCAGCACGACTCGGTTGTTTCAGGCGCGGGCAGCAATCTGGGCTTGTTGATCTGAGCTGACGATACCGTGCGCCCCGCCCCGGCCCGAAAATTTATTTATTCTTTTTTTCCTCCAGGAAAAGTTTGAATGGACGCGCCCCGCACGACGGCAAGGCACAGATGTGAGGGCCGGCGCGCGCACAACGGCGATCATTCCATTTCAGAACACAATATAAATCGAATATAATATTATTTTAATGTTTCTGTTCTATTTTTTTTAAATGCTTTTAGAATTGTTTTGTTAGCCGCCGGGAGTCTCCGGATTTCGGCGGCGTATAAATGAAATAAATAAATTCCAGAATCGAATGGCATTCGAACGTAAGTTAGGAACGGGATTCCTCTCTTCTTTCTTTCCGGAGGAGTCGGATCGACTCCCCACGAGAAGGAAACGAAACAAAACGAAAGTCCTCTTTTGCTGACATGACAAACGGTTCCGTTTTGCAATGCGGTTGAACGGCGCCGTCAACACCTCCCTCCTCTTTTGACGGAGATCCCAGAGACGTTTTTACGTCCCTTCCCCATCTCTGCGCAACATGCACAAATGAAAAAGCATGTTCAGAGCAGGTGGATGGTCGGGCCTCCCCCCCATGAAGGATTTTAAAAACTATTTAAAGAAAAAAAAGGCTTTTAAAGGCTTCGCCGCGACTCATCTCAAAGGGTCTGCGCCGTTCCATGAGATCTCCCGGGGGGGGGAAGAAAAAGTCAGATTTCAGTTTCTGCTCTGGAATCACGGCTCTGAATCGGCTCCCAGAACAATCCAGGGTTCCCCGCTCTAACTACTAGGCGACATGACAACCACCAGAGGCGATTTCGGGGTGGCCATTTTCCTCTACGCCTGCAAGTCCTCCCCGAAGCGACGCAAATGGAGATGCTCGCGCTTTCAAAAGTCAGACGGCGCGTCTGCGGGAAGGGGTTGCTTTTCCGAGCGCAACGGCAGAAGACCTCCCCGGCGCATGGCTGGCTCGACTCACCTCACTGGATTCCAGGCCGCGGCCTTGCATGCCGTGTTTCCAGAAAGCCAAGACGCTGTCTTGAAGGCACACTGCGGGAAAAGCAAGAGGAGGGAGGTCATTAGCAGGCGCCTCCGTCTGCGCCGCGAAGCCAAGCACACCGGTAAGTTTTTTCCAACTTCAGGAAAGCGCTTCGGTTAGAAGCGCATGGGCCAAGCATCAGCGCCGTTGTGACTTCGAAGAGCCGCTGAGCGAACGGTTATAAATCGAGGACTGCCTGGGCTGCAAAAGAACACATGGGATTCTAACCCGCCGCGGCGGGGTGGGGTGGGGGTGGTTTTGTTTTTTTGTTTTAATTAATGAAATTAAATTCCCCCCCAGAGACTCCAAAAAAGGAGGCCTGAAGCATTTCAAGAGGAGGCGAATCACGTTCACAAAGGGCATTTTGAGCAAGGATTTCCCAAATTATCCCGAGCAGGTGCTCCAAGGCGGAGAGCGAGATGGGAATTCCCGCGCGTCCTCACGTACCGATGGTTTCGATGGGGAAGTTGAAGACAAGCTCGGGCGCAAAGGCTCCCTGCGGCGTCCCCCGGAGATTCACGACCCGGACACAGCCTGGGGGAGAAGAGGAAGGGCTGTGAAGGAAAAGAGGTGATCCAAGAACAGGAGGAGGAAAAATGGATGCGACAGAAGAAGAGAACCTACGCTCAAAACAAACGAGGACGGTGTCTCGGTCCATCTGAGTGACGTGGCTGGCCAGGACGAGGGGACGTCCTACAAGAGGAGGGAAACAGAGGCTGAGAAGCAAATCTTTGTTTGGGTACGGAAGCAAAGTATTTGAAAAACAAAATAAAAACAAATCAATATAAACAAATAAGCAAAATGAAATAAAAACGAACAAGCACAAACAAGTAAAAATAAATGCATACAAATTAAGTAAAATAAAAGTAAATACAAATAAGTAAAATAAAATTAAAATAAATACAAATAAGTAAAATAAAATAAACACAAATAAGTAAAATAAAAAAATAAATACAAATAAATAAGTATGATAAAATACAAATAAATAAGTACAATAAAATACAAATAAATACAAATAAGTACGATAAAATACAAATAAATAAATACGATAAAATACAAATAAATACGATAAAATACAAATAAATAAATACAAATAAATAAGTACGATAAAATACAAATAAATAAATACAAATAAATAAGTACGATAAAATACAAATAAATACAAATAAATAAGTACGATAAAACACAAATAAATAAAAGGGGAATTCTGGGAACTGAAGCCACCGGTGGGAGGGTGATCTCCAAGACTCAACGTTCTCAGCAGTGCGCAATACTGGCTGGCGAAAGATTGGGAGCTGAAGGCCACGGATCTGGAAACGGTCCCACTTAGGGAACACTGTATAGGTAGTCCTTGACTTACAACCACAATCAGGACTGGAAGTTCCATGACTAAGTGACATGGTCATTTAAGTAAAATCGTGCCCAATTTTATAACTGCGCTGTGGTTGTTCAGTGGCTATTAAACGAATCTGGCTTCCCTTGTTTTACGTCGCTCGTTGTAAGCCCACTGGGAAGGTCGCAAACGGCGATCGGGATGCTGCAACCGTCATAAATGCAAGGGAGGACCGGCCGTAAGTCACTCTCTTCCACACTGTCATCACCTCAAACGGTCGCTGAGAGAATGGTCGTAACTCGAGGACTACCTGAATTACCTCCCCCTCCCTTTATCCTCAGTGCTCATTCCCAGGGTATCCGTCTGCCCCCGGCACCAAATGATTCAACGTCGGAAAGAGATTCTACGGCCCACCGACGCCCTTTCGGACTCCCCCACCAAAGATCCTTTCTTACTGGAAGGGCTCGAGGTGATGTGGCCAGTACTGAGTGAGAGGATGCTGAAGTGCAGCTCCGCGCCCTCCTGATCGCTGCCGGTGACGCCTAAGCACACTTGCGGGTACTCCTCTGTCTCGACGAGCAGCAGCTCAAACAGGGAGAGAGGATCAGGGAGCAGCAGCGGGACGTGCTGGCGGAAAGCAAGCGAGGGGGAGAAAGGTGGTGAGTTGAGCGCTTCTGCGGGGAGAAAGAGCTTCCCGACCGCTTATGGCCACCCACGTACCTTCAGGAGCATGAATTTCTGCAAAGGCTCGTACCACTGTAGAAGGGCCAGGCTGGAGGGCAGCGCAGCACACAGAAAGGTGTTCCCTGAGTAGGGATTTCGGGCTGAAACCAAAGCACGGTGGGACTCGTTACCAACCGCCAGACCCCCAGCCCGCTGCTGTTTCCGAACGAGGATCGGAGACGCAGCTGCTACGCGGCGTGTGCCCGATCCCAGGAGCCGGTTTGCACAGCAGTCGGGAAGCAACTCATTTAACCTCCCGGCTCCCTAATTCGTCTTTAATTTAAGAGGGAAGGCCGAACGCTGATACGCTGTGCTGCTGGAGAAGGTTCTTGAGGGTCCCTCGGACCACAAGGTCAAACCAGTCAGTCCTAAAGGACATCAGCCCTGATTGCTCACTGGAAGAGCAGATCCTGGAGCTGAAGCTCAAAGACTTTGGCCACATAATGAAAAAGGGGGGACTTCTCGGAGAAGACCCTGATGATGAGAAAGATGCAAGGCAAAAGGAGGAGGGGACGGCAGGGGGTGAGGTGGTCGGGCAGCATCATAGATGCGGCATGGGTGGACTTTGGGAGACGGTGGAGGATGCGGGGGGCCTGGCATGCTGCAGTTCATGGGGTTGCAAAGGGTTGGACACAACTGAGCAACTAAGCAACAGCAGCTCCTTTGTGGGAATCCTTCTCGGGGAGTCCCAATTCAATAGTTGCTCAGCTTTGCAACTGTAAGACAGGCGGACTTCAATTCCCAGGATGCCCCAGCCAGAATTCTGGGAGTTGAAGTTCGCACGTCTTAAAGTAGCCAAAGTTGAGAAGCGCTTGGCTAAGTAACTTTACGAATATTCTGCAGGCCTTCGTGCTTAATACTGCTGCGTTCCGAGCACGGCGCATGCTTGCAGCTTCATCAGGCACACTCCCAACCCTTGTAACTGCAGAAGAAATGCTTATTTTTTTGCACGCGTGCCAAGGACCTTCCCTTAAAAATAAATAAGATTCCAGCCATCGTGATTTTGAATTAAAAGGGTATTTTAAACAGGCACAAGGGAACCTGATGTATTCCAAGTCAGGTCTTGGTCCCCATAATGCAGGTTTCCCAACCTTGGCAAGTTTGAGACATGTTGACTTCAGCCTCATGCTGCTGGGGAATTCTGGGAGTTAAAGTCTTAAAGTTGCCAAGGTTGGGAAACACTGCCATAATGGCACTTCTTATTCTCCTCCTGCAGCAGCAATAATCCTGATAACTACCCAGAAATCACACAGATCAATCTCAGAGCATCTTCGTTGTAGAGCAGGGGATGAATTCGAGTCCTTCTCCATGACTCAATGCCTTTTGTAAGGCTCTTTGTCCTGCCTGTCCACTCTCCAAAGACATGAAGTTCACCTCTCAGAATGTTCATCAATGATTACGCTAGTTGGGGGATTCTGGGAGTCGAAGTTCACCTTGCCTGAAAAGCCACCTTCCCAGAATTCTCAGCAAGGGCTGTCCCACCTAGGGAATTCTGGGAGTTGAAGTTCACCACGAAAGGCCAACTTCCCAGACTTCTCATCGAGGGCTGGGCTAGCTGGGGGATTCTGGGAAATATGAACTTTCTCCCAGAAAGTTCAGCAACGATTATGCTGGTTGGGGGATTCTGGGAGTTGAAGTCCACAAGCCTGAAAGGCCACCTTCTAAAAATTCTCACTGAGAGCCATGCTGGCTAGGGAATCCTGGGAGTTGGAAAGTTGCCCAGGCTGGGAAAAACTGCAGAAAGATTTTGGAGGCAATGGGAAAGTTTGCCAGCAAGAAAGAGGGGTAGCAACTCACCCACTTGACACTTAAGGCACCCTTTGGTGTCTGCAATCTTGGCTGACAGTGCAAACTTCCTGCCGCAAAAAGAAAACATTTTAAGACAAGATTGAGATATATATTTGCAGTGTCACCGATTTAGAAAACCAGCAGTCTCTCGTTCCCGCCTCAGCGTTAGTTAAGACTCGCATCGGTCCTCGCAGATTCCTAGGTGGCCTATTTTTTGCAGTCGGCGTTTGGAGCCGAGTAGACGTATAGCGACGCTTTAGCGATTCTTTCTTAAATGCGTCCGCTGAGATGAGTGGCGACACCTGGCTGTGTCTTATCTCAAGAAAGCTAAGCGGGATCCGAGTCGGCTCAGGCTTGGAGGGGGGAAAACTAGCAGGTAGATCCAGGCCTGGAAATTAGACTCCGGAGCTTTAAGAACAACAGGAGGAAGCAATGACTGCCCACCCCTGTATTTTTGCCACATTAAAAAATTTAAATCACATTTAAAAAAAATACCAGATCTTGCAGATCTGAAAAGTACATTTTCCTCCTGCCCAGAAAACTTGGGGAGGGGGTGGAGGGCTGTTGTCCCTTCGGAGACATTTGCTATACTCCCATCCCTTCGGCAGGGCTATCCAAGTGTCCTCTTGGCTGTGGCTCCCCTCGTCTCCCAAGGTCATCCCCACAGACCATGACACAGCCGGTTGCCCGGCTTCTCTCAACCGGGCAACCCGATCTAAGATGTGGGCGTTGAAAGACTGCACCCCTTTTCCTTGCCCTCTCTCTCAAAGGGTCCTCATCTCCCCTTCTGGCTTCCAGTCAGCCTTCCCAGGTTGTCCAGACAGGAAACTTAACAGGATGAGCTGAAACTACTTTATTGTAAGGCTACGTGAACATAAGAAATGTGTTCATACATTCCATATCGTCTTCCAATTACTTTTATATGAGATTGAAGAAGTCTCCTGGATGGGAGTTGAAATGTTTCCCTGTAACATCTAAGAATAAAAAAGTCCAGTTGCCTTTTTAAACTTTGGTGTGCAAGGGTTTTTTGTGTGTTTTTTTTTGCAAATTTGCTACATTAACTGAAGTGTGAAAGTACGAATCTCCTACCGTCTCTTTCACGGTGGCATAAATTAGGGAGTTTCTTCCTCTGCCCTTTATGCAACTGTGGGCTATGTCCCCTCTTATCTAATAGTTCCCTAGGCAGCATCTCTTCATTCCCTCCTCTCCCAAGGTCATTCTCACATACCATTACATTTCCTTAGGGACTTCTGGCCCTTCCTCCCCCTCACCTCTCCCCACCTGGGGATGATCCGCTCTGTCAGTCGGTTGGTGGCAATGGAAAGAGGAACGGGGCGCTTTTGCAGCTGACGACGTTGCTCGAAGAGACCCAAGAGGTTGTGTGAGGAGATTTGAGGGGATTTTCCTGCAGTGAGAAGCAGAAATGAGTTTGGAAAGGAGAGGATGAATCAAAGAACCTCCTTCTTACGTGCGCGGCCTTTGATCCTTGTTCTCCTAGCCTACGGAATAAACCCCCTTAAACTCACTTCCTCTCTTTATGCCTTTCCAGCTTTGGCTTGGTTCGAAACTCCAGAAAGTAGTATGCTTTTTTTTCCCTATTGAAACCCTCCTCCCATCTTACATTGCACAGAACCATGATTCGACTTAAGCCACCATGGTTCACCTGTGACATTAAACCAGAAATCACCAGCAGCTTTGAAGTCACGATCACAGCATCTCTTACTTGAAATCTCCGGAGAGGCTGGCTGGGGTTCAAAGTCAAGGCCAGCTTTTCGCTACTTGTGGGGTAAACCAGACAGATGTTTGCAAGCGTGAAAGTATAATTCCTCCTCCTCCTCTCTACTTTACAGTCCGAGAAACCAGGAAGGGTCTCTTCTGAGCTTCTTGCCCTGCCCACTAACCAGCTGAGGGCTCTGCTGTCTCTTATCTGATCGTTCCCTTGGCAGTGTTTCCAAGGTCTTTCTCCACCCACCCACCCATGCATCCATCCACCCACCCATGCATCCATCCACC
>JANHZU010003613.1:0-17337 GCA_032468055.1 Acrochordus granulatus
TGACCCTTTCCTTACTTAGGCAATAGTTTCTACGCTTTTTTTAACAAAAAAAATAATGGAAATCTACTGTCCCATTTTATAATTTTTTTAAAAAAATGTTTGATTCATCTGTCATCTGTCAACTGAAGTTACAGGGGATTTTTTGTTGGTGTGGAAATTAAAAAATGAAAAAAATCTGATGTGCATGCTCCAGAGTTGTCTTTTTATAAAAGAATGAAAGCATAAGAAACTATAACTGGTAGCAAGGGATATCACTTCAGTAGATTTCAGAAAATGGATGTGATTTTTGTCTCTTCAGAAATGGAGATGTTACTCAGTACATACTGTACTTCAGTTTTTTAGGACATTAAATGACTCTAGGTCTCACTGTCTTCCATAGTTGGAAGAAATGTCCAGTCAGTCCCATCCATACCTTCCTTGTGTTCATTGAGAGACACTACACATCCAGTAATGTTGTATTAAATAAAGCACGGCTGACTGGATGATTCTGAGAGTTGAAATCCACACAAGGAAAAGTTGCTGAGGTTGAGAAACTGCACTGAAGCTATAAGACACAATTTGCAAACAGTTCCTCAGTTTGCACTGTACGGGTAGTCCTCAAGTTACGACCATAGTTGGGACCAGAATTTCTGTTGATAAGGTAATGGTTAAGCCCAGTTTTATGACTTTTTTGCCATTGTTGCTAACTGAATCGCTGCAGTTGTTAAGTGAACCATGCAGTCTTTAAGCGAGTCCATCTTCCCCCATTGACTTTGTCAGAAGTTGGCTGGGAAGGTCGCAAATGGTGATCATATTGTCCTGGGCCTCTGCAATTGTCGTAAGTGCATACCAGTTGCAAGTACCCAAAGTTTGATCATGTGGCTGTGGGGATGCTGCAACACTTGTGTGAGGACCAGTAGTCCATCACTTCTTTCCATACCGTTGTAACCTTGAATGGTCGTAAGTCAAGCACTACCTGTACCATATTTAGTTACACTGTTCAGGTACATAATGCAGGTCTCCCGAAAAACCTCCCAGCAGTTTACAAGATAAAACTGCTAGAACACTGATACACCACAAAATCCATAAATGATCCTGGTACCCATTAACTGATTGCTGCAATATAACTAAAATTACAGTTTATGAAAGTTCTGAAATGACTAGCTCTTCACTCCTTTCTCAAATGCTATCAGGAAAGATGTAGTCCGGAGCTTTGGAGGTCACACCTCCACATAACGGAGCATAACAGAAAAACTTCCTTTGCTGAGAGAAGTGAACTCACCAGGTTCATGCTACCAGAGGTAACCTGGAAATACACGGGTGCTGAGCCATCGAGGGGGCATATAGATGAACTCCAGCACTCTGAGTGGTGCTTAGAAGCCTATCAGCAGCCAGGGTAGCACTCACAGCATTGGTGCTAACGCCGTTGTAATGGCACTTATATGTCAGCAAGTGGGCTGCCGCTTTGCACCAAGCGTGGCACTCAGAATATTTTTCAGAGGTAAGAGTTTTGGGGAATGCGTTGCAGTAGTCAAATCCAGAGGTCATAAGGCGGTGAGTTTTGCCCACCCTCCGCCTCTAGAAAGGACCATAGCATGCATCTGCCAAAGCTGAGCGAGAGCTCCCCCAGCTGCAATGCCTGTTTATCGGGCAGTAATCAGTCCACAGATTTGATAATGGTATTTTGTAATCCCTCGGCCAAATTGTTGATAATATATTGAACAGCATACATCTAGGAAGGAGGTGCTCCACTCACCCATAACCACCAACTTGACAGAGCCATTGAAGGACACACTGAGTGGCTAACCAGCTCTGTGCCCATCCAGTGACAGCATAGCCCTGCTCTTTTTTCCTACCAGAATATCAAGAAATCAAGGTAAAGTATATTCCTGTGGTCAACTAAATTGAATGTTCTAGCAAAAAAGAGGGTTGGGTGGGATTGATTTGCTCTACAGCACACAATACCGCATTCTTTTCTATTTTTTATTAAAGTTTATCATAAGATAAAATGCAAATGCTGCAGAAGTATAAGACAAAGATAAAAAATGCAAAGATAAAAGTGACTTCTGAGTTTCTTCAAGTACAGGAAAAAGTTGTAGCCTCAGTCTGTTTGCTTTACATTTCTAGCTAATTTAAACCATTTCTATAACAAAAGTCATTCTAATCATCAAAACCTGAAGTCCAAGTTTCATTTATGCTTAGTGTTTCGAGCATAAAGTCCAGAATGATTTCCATGTGAAAGCAAAACTAGATAAATTATTCCCTTTAAGTTTTGCCATCTCTGATAACTACCTCACTTTACCATCCATTCTTCCAATGTGGGAAAATGCATATAAAAATACTATATATTTTGTTGCATATAAAATCCTCACCACTGTCATAGAAAGTGACAAAGTTCCAAATTTTCTTTCAGGTTCTTTATCCATCAGACCTAAAAGACAGACTTTGGTTTCAGTTTTGTATTTGTTTTAAGAATCCCCTGAATCAGAATAAGGGTCTGGTTCCAATATTTCTTTGCTTTGTCACCAAAAACAAAGTCCACCCGAGATGATAAAATTACATGTCCAACATCATTTGAAGTTCCGTTGTACGTTTTTGAAACACGTTCTTTTCCAAATCCTCACCCACTTCAGGCTTGATAATGTCTTCCAGATGTTGCCCGATGTCGAGACCAACCCACTTGCCTAGTCACCCAGAACTGGGACCCTACACCTGTCTAGTTCACATACGTGGGGAAAGAGGAAAGGATGAGGTCAGTTCTCTCTGGAAGAGTTTCCAAACAAGGCGTGTTCACACAGCCTAATCGACCAAAATTTAAACTTAAGGGGATGAGAATCTGGCCGGGGTTACATAGGATCGCCCTTAGGCTGAGGTCGCAAACCTCTGTCCGCCAGAAAGCGGCGCTTTTCAAATCTCGGCAACGCTGAAAGGGGTGCACTTCAACTCCCAGAATTCCCCAGCCAGGAGAGGCATTCCGGGAGTTGAAGTCCACGCCTCTAAAACTCTAAAAAGTCGCTGAAGTTGCGAGGCGTCGCGCTGTAGCCTCTCGCTGCAGGCGCGGGAGATGGGGCGGCGGAGCCCTCACCGCGCCTGCAGCTTACGCGAGCCACCACCGCGCCCAGGATGCGCTCAGCGCGGCGCAACTTCACGGGCTCAGGTCGAGACCGCGCGCGCCTTGTTGCAGTTGCGCGTCGGCACCGGGCGGAAAACCCCGCGGAAGCGCCTTCCGTCGGCTCTGCCTTTCCTTTCCCCGGGGAGGAAGTTACTCCGGGCGGGAGGGGATCTCGGCGCCGGGTTCCGACATGGCCGCGGAGGGCAACGGGAGGCGCCGGCCGGCGACCTCGGTGGCAGCCGCCGGGCACTCGAGTAAGGGAATTGCGCGAAAGAGCAGCCGATCCGCGGCCCCGGCGGAGAAGCGGGTCGTAGGGGAGGGAGGGAGGAGAAAGAGAAAGAGAGAGAGAGAGAGAGAGAGAGGAAGGAAGATAGGTAGGTCGGGCGTTTTCCGTGGGAAAACTCGCTCGCTTAACCGGGCTCGGCGTGGCGGGCGAAGAGCGCAGCGGCGACGCGCCTCAACTCGGGCTGCGCGTCGCTTCGGGTTAGATCCCGAGGCTCGCAGCCCGTACTCGAGGCAGGTCGTATGAGCAGCGCAGCAGAGCCACGTGCCCCAGATTGTCGGTATCCAAGCCTCCGGGGCCACGAAGGGCGCCTGAAGCCCGCGCGGGTCCTGGTGGGGAGCCCAGCCCATCGCTTCTTCAGGGAGACGCCCCTGGTCGCCCGCGCAGGAAGCAGACTTTTTTCCTCCGCAAGGAGCAAGGGGCCCCTGGCCTCAATCCCGGGTTAGTCTGCGGGAGATCCAACTGGGAGATCGTCCTCTGCAAAAGGAAGCTTGAGATAAAAGTGCAATTTTTTCTCTCTTTTTTGCCAAGGACTTTCTGACAGCATCTCCTGCATCCTTCGAATTGGAAGAGCCCTGTTATTTGGGTAGGTGGGATTAATTAAGTTAAAATGAATATTTATACATCTTATAAACAATTCTGGGCAACTCCCATTTGACTCTGCAGGTGATACGAGGGAATATTTGTAGCTCAGGGTTGAACTGGGGGGGTCCTCGGTGCTCCTTGACCTTGGTTGTTTCCTTGCAGACGTTTACTGACATTACCCAATGAGACACTAGCACCGATGATGTTATCTGGTTGGGTAATGAAATGTCTGCAAAACAACCACCAAGCTCAGAGAGCACTGGGGATCCTGCAGGTGATATGCTCGGTATATTTTGGACGTAAATTAATGCCCTCCAAGCTGTTTCTGTTTCATCAGAGCAGAATCCAGATGTGCAGAACTTCATTTCCCAGAAACCCCAGCTAGTTGGTGGAGGTTTCAGGGACCTCACCTCATAGGGTTCTTGTTGTGGGGAAAATAGGAAGAAAAGGGAGTCCTATGTATGCTCACTGCCCTGAGTTACTTCTAAAGCTGGGATAAAAATCTAAGAAATCATTCAAAAGTGTCACTTCGTGAAAGGCTTTTGAAGGAGTCTCTTAACTGCTTTTTAGGAGCTCTGTCCATGATATTGAATCCCTCTTCCAGAGTCCAGTGATTGTAAGCTATGTGGAGCAGAGCCCACCTTCTCCACGTATCTAGGCTCAGGTGCTTCATCTGTGCATGCTGCTTTCCCTGACAGATTCATCAAGACTCTCTGGCAGCAACATGCAGCTCAGCTTCAGCTCCTGGAGTCCCTGGAGCAGTCTGATGGGGAGGGCGCACCATCAGAGCCAGGGAATGGGGAAGATGTGCCAGATTCTGCCCAGCTGCATTCACTGCAGGAGCACATGCTCCGCTTATTACAGGATCTCAAGAAGGAGAGAGAGATCACCAGGTAGGAAGAGACAAAACCAATCGGATCCAGGCCCCGCCTGCAGGCCACTGGGATCCCCCTTGGGGAGAAGGCCAATTTCCAATGGACCTTGGACTGGTTGCATTTATTTTATTTATTTGTTTGTATATTAAATTTATTTGCTGCCCATCTCATTGTCAAGCAACTCTGGATGGCATAGGTCATAATATAAAACAAAGTATTTAAAATTAAAAATATTAAAATTAACAACTGGATAAAAAGGGAATAATACCTAAACAGGATGGAGGTAGGTTCATCTCCTAATTTACTAATCATCTCCAGCATGGGACATCCCCATTGCAGCCCCAGAGCCAGTTGGCAGAGCCAGGTTTTCAGGCCTTTGGGAAGGCCAAGAGGCTGGGGGCAGATTTCACCTCCAGGCACATGGGACTGCAGAGGGCGGGAGCCACAGCAGAAAAGACTCTTTCCCTGGTCCCTGCCAGCTGAAGTTCCTCCACAACATGGCTCTTCGTGTGGGATGAGCCAGTCCCATTGGGGTGTGATGATTCCTCAGATAATATTTGTTACTGCTCTTGCCCGAGAAGGCATATTACAGATGATTAACACAGATAAAGGTAGTCCTCGACTTATAACCGCAGTTGGGACCAGAATTTCCATTCCTAAGCAGTTCAGTTGTTGAATGATACCCAACTTTAAAAACTTTTTGCCACAGTTGTTAAGTGAATTGCTGCAGTAGTTAAGTGAATCACTGCAATTCTGTGAATCACACAGTGTGGTTTCCCCCATTAACTTTGTTGGAACCCGGCTTGGAAAAAGTCACCAATGGCAATCGCATGACTGCAAGATGCTGCAACTGTTGTAAATACATGCACTTGCCAAACACCTGGATTTTGATCACAAGACTGCGAGGATGCTGCGATGATCGTAAGCGTGAAGACGGGTTGTAAGTCACTTTTTATTAGTGCTGTTGTAATTTCAAACAGTTGTTAAACAAATGGTTGTAAGTTGAGGACTACCTGGAAGCAATATCCTGCCCATTGAGATATCCCTTGAAAACATTGTACATCTCATTTGATGATACGGTTTCAAATAAAAAAAGCTACTGTATGGAATATAGCATGGTAGCACACCAGCTCTGATATAAGATGCACTAGCTGGTTTTGGTGAAAGGTGATAGGATTCAAATTGTTTCGTCTCCCTCTGGCAAAATCCATCCTACACTCCTGGGCTTCTAATAATATTCAAGGTCCATGAAACCTTTAAAAAAAACACTGATTTTATCTCTGGGATTTGCTACTTTTTACAGTCATTTTGCTTTGTTTTCCGGAATTTATTTATTTATTTGTCCATCTTTGCATTTCTATGCCGCCAATCTCCGAAGACTCTTGGCGGCTTACAAGCATTAGACATTTTATACAATTCTAAACCCCGCCCCCCTTGGCTGGCCGGCGGTGTTCACATCTGGGGCATCCTCCGCGGCTCCTGCTCCGCCCCCAAGACAGGCAAGTCCAGCGCCGACTTGCTGTTCCCGCCACTGCCGGCCGGCTTCCTCCCATTCATCTACTTGCATTTTTACGTGCTTTCAAACTGCAGGGTGGGCAGGAGCTGGAGGCGAGTGACGGGAGCTCACCCCGTCATGTGATGCTGTGGCTCGAACCACCAGAGTGCCGGCCATCTCTGGTCGACACAACTGGTGTCATTAAGCCACCGCACCACTGCACCCCCTATAAATAAAAAGAATTCTCTTTTTATTGCATTGTTCTATCTGCATTGAGATCCTTCTCTCCTTCCAGAATGGCAGAAAGTGTCGCCAGTGAAAATCCCCTCGGTGTCCTGGCCGAAGTATCAGAGGAGATGTTTTCGACTGGAATCAACTGGGGACGGGTGGTTGTCTTCTTCTACTTTACGTACAAAGTTATCAGACAGGTAGAGACCCGAAGGCCGTAGGTCTGGGGTATCAACATCCTCAAGGAGTGGACAGGAAAAGCAACGAATGCTGGATCAGTAGAGTTGTATAAGATATATATTAGTGCCAGAATAGGCAGAGTTGCTGGGGGGTGTTTTTGGGAGGTCACTTTCAACCCTTTTGAGCAGGCTGAAAAGTCACAAAGAATGGAGACCTGTCGCATGAGGGCAGGGCAGGGTTGGGAGAAAGGGAGTTTGGGATTTTTTTTTATATTCTGAGTGCTTATTTTAAGCAAACAGCATCGTTTCCACTTTTCCTGCCCAGAATGAGAGGTTTGGTGTAGGTTTTCGACAGCCATGGTCAGGGGGAGATCGCTGCACTGCAGAAAAGCAGCTTGGGGGCTGCCTGGGGTCCTTTTTCCAAATCCTTGCCTGAAGGAGAGGATTTCTGCAGATGAAGCTTCTCTTAAGGAAAATCCTTGATCTCTTCTGATTGATAGTCTTTGCTGGCTCGTTCTCATCTCACTTGCACGTCATGCTAAGAGACACTGTAGTTTTGCTTATAATGTCTGGGTCAGACATGCTGTTTATCATAGTTTATAGCTGTGTTTGGCTTTGGCTGGTTTACTTTAATCATGGCATGGTGTGCTTTCCAAACCTAGATTCCTGGCTAATTTTAGTTTTCCAAGGAAAAAGGCAGATGTGAGGACTCTGTATATCATTACCATTCATTATTAGCTGTCATGTCAAAATGATGGCATGCAAGTCATCTCCATGCAAATGATATAATTGTAGGCTTGCATCATATTTAAATTTTTACATATTTTGCTGGATGACACACATCATTAGCCCCTTCTGCCATTGGCCATGACTCTGGACCTCGTTTTTTAATCCCAATGAGCAAAAAGAAGGGGGGATAACCTTCCTATCTCCCACCCAAACTGACTTCCACTCAGATCAAGGCGTATTTTATTCTTTGGCTCAATGTAACTTTCCATAGAACAAAATCTGTATCAATGAATTGGGAAAGATTGTATCCCCTCTGCCACACTTACCTCAGAAGAAGTCTGACAGTTGGATGTACTTCTGAATTAATAACACCTACAGTTGCTTCATTTCTCTGAAATGTCCGTGATTGCTGCAAATTATGAAGTCCAATTCACTTACCACTCACCAGGTTGAAGTGAGCTACTAAATGGACGAACCTGGAATACATTCTATTGAACTCCTGGCAAATAATTTTTAGCTGTAGCAAGAACCTCCTCATCTGAAAATCTGATTTTTCTATCTATTATTTTCTGTCTTCTTTCTCCTCAATACCTTGCCTAAAGAAGTTCACCAAAGCTTATGAATGTTGGATTCTGTTTTGAGTCATTATTTCTCTTTCTTCTTTTCTGCACCCGTAGTCTGCCTCCAGTTTCTTCAAGGATGTGATAGATTGGGCCATGAACTTCTTAAGGGATCGACTGGCTTTCTGGATCCAGCAACAGGGAGGCTGGGTAAGTGACACAGTTGAGGATCCTTTGGCAAGGAGTAGAGAATTTATTTTACAGCCATGAGCTGAGAAGGAAGACTGTTAAAAATGTAGGCTTAGGTCAGCTGTAGAACGCATGTATCTTCTTCTTTTGGCTGCTCCCGTCAGGGGTCGCCACAGCGAATCTTCTCTTTCCATCTTCCTCGGTCTTCACCGACCTCCTGCATGTCGTCCCTCACAGCATCCATGTGCCTCCTCCTGGGCCTTCCTCTCCTCCTTCTGCCCGGTAGCGCCATCCTCAGCAACCTCTTCCCAACATACTCTTCATGCCCAAGCCATCGAAGTCTCACCAAACCTTCCTCCTGTGCTCTCCCTCTAATATACTCATTTCTAATCTTGCCCAACTTCGTCACACCCAGCGAGAATCGCAGCATCTTCAACTCTGCCACCTCCAGCTCCGCCTCTTGTCTTTCTGTCAGGGCCGCTGTCTCCAGGCCGTGCAGCATTGCTGGTCTCACCACCGTCTTAGAGATCTTCCCTTTCACTCTGGCAGATACCTTTCTATCTCAGATCACTCCTGACAGTCTTCTCCATCCACTCCAACCTGCCTGCACGCTCTTCTTCACTTCTTTGCCACATTTCCCGTAACTGTAGACAGTCGACCCTAGGCATTTGAAGTCATCCACCTTGACCACCTCTACCCTTGCAACTGCATCCTCCCACCGTCGTCTCTCTCATTTATGCATATGTGCTCTGTCTTGCTCCTATGACTTCCATTCCCCTTCTCTCCATGCGTACCTCCATTTCTCCAGGTTCATCTCAGCGTACTCCCCACTTTCACTGCAGATCACAATGTCATCTGCAAACATCATACTCCATGGAGACTCCTGACTGGCCTCATCCGTCAACCTGTCCATCACCACTGCAAACAGAAAGGGGCTGAGGGCCGATCCTTGGTGCAAACCCACCTTAACTTTAAACCAATCTATCTTTCCTACCACACACCTCACTGCTGTCACACTGTCTTCATACATATCCTGTACCAACTTCACACACTTTTCCACTACTCCAGACCTCCTCATACAGTACCACATCTTCCAAGCCGAAGAGCATTTTTTCCTATTAAAAATATGCAAGAAGACTTGCAAGAAATACAATAACAACTATCCAATGTCTTTAAATGGTAGTTCCAGGAATTTTTATTCTGGAGACAATTTGGGATTGTATGATATTTGTTAAGGGCTTCTTAATAAAATGAATTGGAAAAACTTTTTTCATGGGAGGAACATTTGAAATCTGGTGGATTAAATACCAAGAAAAAGAAGATAGGAAACTGGATTGGTGAAGCTTATTTTTAGACTTTAAGCATTACAGAATATTGGAAAGAATATTTCATGGTGGTGTAAAATGAAAAACTAAATCTATGTACTGCTAAATCTCTTATTCCTATAACCTTTAACTGGGCAAAACAGTATCTCATAGGGTAACAATTTTTGAACCAAGATACCTCAAATGAGTTAACTTACAGAATGCGTCCAAAATATGGGACCTATGACTCCCATGAAATTGAAATTTGGCAAATTTTATAAAACATTTCATAACATAAAAATTATCAAAAAACTGATAACATAATACAAAATGTCATAAAACATAACCTGTCCTGAAGTCTGACTGTGCTATACAGTCAACATGGGCTATTTTCAAGGCAGATAATCTCTGAATGCATCCCAACTTTTCCAGTGAAGACAGTACATTAGCAGTTCTGTCATTGTTGAAGGCATTGAGGAATCTGGTAAAAAATATTTCTGCAAAGATGATTCAACAAGTTGTGGGTTGTCTAAAGACATCTACAAGTATGTCAGGGATCCAGAAGGCAGTGGCCTGATCTTCTGTAGATAAGCTCCACTTCAGTATTCTTTGAAACTTTTATGAAGGCACCTACAGTTTTTGGTGTCATTTTCACTGGAAAAAGAAAAGAAATTAGCACAGATGTGCCCTGCATTACATGTACACATCACTGTTGTTCTGTAACTGTAACATTTTTTTCTTTGTGGTTCTACATTTTCTTAAAGCAGAGAAACACTGATCATTAGAAGAAAAATAGAAGAATATAATCTTTGTGCAGAAGGATGAGCACTTATTCATTGTTCTTGACATACAGAATCTGATCAATTTATTTATTAAATCTGTGTACTGCCCATCTCACAGCGATGGGCAACAACTCTGGGCAGTTGTTCACCCATATTAAAGAAAATAACCTCTAAAATTAAACAAAAAGAACTAAAAGACAGCACTGTGTATATTTGTATTCACCTTTCTTGCTGACTGCTCTGGATGACCTTATATTAACTCCCTTGGATGTTTAGGATGCTGTCCACATTTTGCTTCTGCCAAACCCTCCTGAATTGTCTGTGTTTCTTGGCAAATCTGCACTTGTGTTCTCACTGGCTGGAATCTGAGGTTTTGTAACCTGTTAAAGTGAGTGGAAGGAGCAGAGGTACTATATGTTTATACTGGTACAAATCTTATACTAGACTAGAATGGAAGAGGGGGGAAACTCAAGCCCTCCTCATCTGCAATTTCCATTGGCGCCAGAACACCTGGCAGACCTTTTGCTCATGTAATACTATCCTTATTTCTAGTTCAGAATAGACATTTGGAGACGTGTGATTGACCTCCACATTTTCATCGCCCAAATATACTAACTGGCCTGAAACATTAGGATTTGGCCTGTGAAGAAAATTTTTTTGATTAGGCAAGTGCTATGCTCCCAAGATCAAGGCTACTATTTGTCAGTCCAGTTTATAGAATTTATATCAGTTCTGTTTTGTTGGCAAAGACTAACATAGCTCTTCCACACCCTCATCCCAATTTGACATATTCCACCGTATCTAGAAGATATCAAGTCAAGAGTGGTTGTTTTCAAGAGAACCAGGATTTTCTTCTTTTTTTTGGTGCCTTTGAGTCAGTGTTGATTTCTGATGACTGCCTGGACTTGCCCCTGCAGTTTTCTTGGCAAGATTTCAGAAGTGTTTGTCATTGTCACTGCGCATTCCTTGAGCTAAGAATGACCGGCCCAAGGTCACCCAACTGGTTTTTTGCTTAAAGCAGGACTAGAACTTGCTGTATTTCAGTTTCTAGTGCCTTAACTCATTAGTTCTTGTTAGTATTTCTATAGATACTAAAATATGAAAATTGCAACTACATAAACGACAAAAAACCAGTTTGGCCTGGTGGTTAAGGCACCAGACTAGAAACTGGGAGACTTTTAAGTTCTACTCCCACCTTAGCCGTGAAAGCCGGCTGGATGATTTTGGGCCAGTCCCTCTCTCTCAGCCCCACTCACCTCACAGGGTTACTATTGTGGGCAAATAGGAAAAAGAAGTTTTGTGTGTGTTTGCCGCCCCCTGAAATTTTATAAAAATTAAGGTGGGATGTAAATATATAAATAAATAATATGCGGATAACTGCAACTACCCGAATTAAAGACAAAACCAACTAACCACCCAAAGACAATATTTTACGTTGAACGTTTTCTAGTTCTGAGAAGAGATGCCATCATCTTGTACAGGCTTTCGCAGTCTGGAACACCTTCCCGACATACTGCATTGGACTGTCCATCATAGCTCCTCTAATACAACCACACCAGAAAGGCGAGGACCAATGGAAAAACACAGTAACGGAAAAGCACCGGCCTCGGCGCCTTTATTTGTGTTTTTATATTTGCGTCATTTATTCGCGGAAAGCGGTTACGAATAAGTACTGTAGATGGCGAACTGAAAGCGTTCTGCTGCTGCGAGGCTTCATGGGAGTTGTAGTTCTGTAGCGTAATGTCGACAGACGTTGATCGGAAAGTATGTGTCCCTCTCGTCCTTCCCACGAAATGCCTTTTGGGAGTTGTAGTTCTTTCCCTCCCTCTTCCCAGCCCTCTTTGCTGCTTCCGTTGCCGGTTTCGCCTCCAGGAGCTATGCCAGGGAACAGGGGAGGGAAGCCCCGAGAAGCCGCCAACCCCGCCGTAGGGGGTGGGACGGAGTCGGTGACAGAACGAGTCCTCCTAGAGGCCCATTCGCTTTACGTGCACCCGGGTCATGGTAAGAGTAGGGGGGGTTAAGATGAAAATAAGGGCTCTTTCTCTTTAGGGGTGAAACGACATGCTAAGCATCAGCCATAACTTTCCCGTTTTACTGCCAGGTTTAGTGTCAGTAGGGGAGCGCCTCGGCCTGACCCTGCTTCCCCCTCGCCGTAGAGTGACCGTCATGGTGATGGGCAACCACAGCGCTGGAAAGAGCAGCTTTATCAACTGGTGAGCTGAAAATAAATGAAGACAAAACTGGCAATGGCACCATGAGGATGCAGAACCAAGGGCATGAGTGCGAGGCATTTTGGGCAAATCCTAATGGAGAGGGTGGTATGGCCTTCCGGGAAAATTCTAGAAAGTTATCCACAATATATGTAATTGTAGGCAACCTGTAGGTTGAGACGTTTGGGACAGTTCAGTCTTGCAGAAAACTTTGCATGTCATGCAAGGTTTTGCGTCTGGAATGGTGTCTTAACTATAACATCTGATAAAAAAGATGAAATTATTTGTTTCCATCAGTGATTTATAAACAGGGTGTGTTATATTGGGGAAATACTTCAGTTGAAGACAGCAGTGTGAGAAGCTGAGCCTCTCAATAGTTCCTCTGAGAAAAAGTTCTCTACTCTTATACTTCTGTCCAATTTTAAGTCAAAACAAAGGATTAAAGGCTACTGAGAAAGATGCATAAACAAAATCCTGAATGAAGAAAGTTTGTTGATTATGCTGGATACGATCAGGGTTTCAAGGGAAGAGTTGGAATTTTCACTGACTGGTTTTAAAAAATGGAGAGGTTTGTAACTCATGGACACCTAAGTCATTGTGTTATTGACACACATGATACTGTTGTAATGGAAGAACAAATGGGTGTTGAAAAATCTGTAGCAATTTACCAACCCAGGATATTTCTGGAAGTCGGTTCTAAATGTTTTGTATTTTCTGTCTTCAGTCCAGATTTAACTAATTTTGCACACAAGAGAAAGATTTTATCTTGGGTTTTTTTGATGTTTTTATGCAGGTATGTGGAGGAACACATCCAACGTACTGGAGTTGCTATTGAGACTCAGGGTTTCACCTTCATCACTAGTGGAAAGAAGCGGGAGTCTCTCACGGTGAGAATGTCCTCCTCTTTCTCTCATGTTCCTACAGAAATTGCTTTGAGATTTTAGAACATGTTTATGTTGGGCTGCTTCAGACAGTGTGCCATACAAACTTTCTAATTGCTGAGTATCTAAAGAAAGTTCCCAAGGACAAGATGGTGAAAAACCTCCCCTGTTTTTAGTTAACCTCAGTATAGAGATACTTATTTTTAATATAGCTTTCTATGTATGGCTGTTGTAGCTATTGCTCCATAACCAGTAAGACTTGCCTTTCTTCAATACACCAGTCACTGTCCTTTGTTCCAAACAGTCACTTCTTTTTCTCCTCCAGTTTTGTTTTGCTTTTTTTCCCCATCAGTAGCCAATCAACTCTATGTAACTGTTAACTAGGCTTATATAAAGATACTTCAAAATTCCTCCCCCCACCTCTTTAAAGATGGTGCCAGGCTTAGATTTTGTTGGGGAGCTATAATTCAAGTAATCTTAATCAAAATAAGCAGTGATGAAGAATGTGGGAAATTGTGATTTTACAACATCTAGAAGGTCACAGGTTTCCCATCACCTAGACTATGTAATGTATTTGCTGGTGGTTTAGAATAAGCATGCAACCTAGATCCCAGGGCCACATGTCCTTTAGATATTTGGATTTCCAAACAGTGCTTCAGACAGGTATATTTATGTGCCCAAGGAGGGAAATTCATGAGGCAAACAGAATGAATAATATTTAATTAATTCAGTTGTAATAGGTTGCATTTAGCTTTTGTTGTGGGCCTATCCAGCTTTTGAGCATACACCCTGGCAACCACATAAAGGTGAAGGACAGCCTTCAACCTTGAAATTGTTATCCGCACTTGCAAAATAGAATTTGTTTAATGATTTTAAAATCCATTTGCTATTAATATCACATATTTGCTATTAATATCACATTAATATGATATGATATGAAGGACAGCCTTCAACCTTGAAATTGTTATGCGCACTTGCAAAATAGAATTTGTTTAATGATTTTAAAAGCCATTTGATATTAATATCACAATATTCTAATCTGTGATATTAATATCACATATTCTAATTTCCACTACTTTTCTGCAGGGTAATGCTACACTCCACCTATACCCTCATTTTCAAGTCTTGCAGAACTTCAAAGGTTAGTTGCAAACTGAAAATAAATCTGGCACTGGCTTTTAATTCAAAAAAGTGTTGTGTGGATTGAATTAGTATTTTCTTTGATAAGAAAATTGACATTTAAAACTTGATTGAAAATTGACATTTAAAACTTGTTGATTGCTTGCCTATAATTCATGTTGGTAATGAAATTTGGAATGCAATATCTGGTTTTAGGATTATTAGTACAGGTAGTCCTCAACATAAGACCATAATGGAGTCTATGGGGTGCTGCAAATAGCTGTAAATGTGGCTGTATTGCTGAATGCCTGAAGTTTGGTCATGTACTGTTGAGGGGGCCCAACTGTCAGAACTTTGAATCCAGGTCATAAGTTTCCCTTTTCAGGTCAGATGTAACTTTGCTAAGTGACTGGTCATAAGTTGAGAACAACCTGTATGGTGTTTATTATCTTTTAATGGCAAATCCTATATGCTGCTAGTAAAAATTAATAATCTGCTTCCTTACTGTGATTTAGGAGTGCCAGAATACCTGAGCACTGAAATTTGTACCTCCAAGCAGAAACAATTTCCCCTGGTCACTTTTCTTGATACTCCTGGCTTAGTGGATGGTGATATGAAATACCCTTTCGATGTGGAAGGAGCACTAATCTGGTTTGGTGAGTATAGCTTCAAGAAATAGCCTTGGTTCCTGAATAGCATTCTTTTAAATTGGAGCACGGCCTCAATAAAACTTGAAAACATTTCTTCCAAGTCATCCTAGCACTCAAAAAGAAATAGGGGTGCCTGAAAAATGTTGAATCAAGGATGGATTAATTTTAGTTTCAATCTGAGGAAAAATGTGTGAGGAAACTATTTGGGGAACATTAATATGCAGGCATATTAATGTGAGAACAAATTTAGGACAGGACGTTTTCTACTGTAGCCTGAAAAAAATGGTGTACCCATTTATTACTTCAGCATGAATTCTCTCCCGTGTTTTGCAGCACCCTAACTTCTTCCCTTGTAATCTTGTCAGGCCAACTATGTGATCTCATCCTGGTCTTTTTTGATCCGATGGGGCAGGCTCTGTGCAAACGCACCTTAAATATAGTGGAAAAGATCAATGAAGAGCATGGAGACAAGCTCCACTTCTACCTGAGCAAGGCTGATGAGGCAGGAGCTGAGGGTGACCGACAGGTAGTAAATCTCATAGATAATGGGCACAGATTGGGACAGGGTATGGCTCTTTCAACAGAACAGAAGAAATTAAGAATGGCAGTTTTTAAAATAATTTATATGTGTATGTATGTGCACACTATTTTTTTTCCTGTGGCAGAGGGTACTGATGCAAATTGTTCAAGAACTTTGCAAACGTCCTGGCCTCAATAAATGTGGATTTGACATGCCTACAATTTACATTCCCAATCCTAATAAGGTGAGTGATAAGCTTGAAATTATTTTAGAAGTAAGATTGAAGCAGAAGCCGTGGTGAATCAGGGCTTGTGGTGAGCCTTGAGATGGGTGGAAGAGAAAAACTGTTGGTTAGTGCCCTTTTAGGATGTAGAAGAAACTGGGACTTAAAATAGAATGCTGACTGATTCTCTGCAAAATGGTGATATTGGCTATGTGCTCATTCTCAGCCAAGTCGGTGTGTTAATCAGATTGAGGAGATCTGCCGTACAATCGAGAAGACCATCAGCCAGACTGTGCAGCATACACTTAATACCCTGGAAAGGGATTGCCGGCTCATTGAAGAGGCCACACAGCTTTTGCTAGAGGGTGACAAGTAAGAATTTAGCATTGTGGGAATAGGAGATTTAACTTTTGAGAAGTGCTACCATTTGCAGCAAAAGATGGATGGGTCATCAGATCCCAGGTAGTAAAGTGGAGTGTGAATTTGTATATAAAATGGCAATTTGGGGAGATAACTGAGTGGCAGATTCTAAGTTCTGTTGAAATAATAAAGATTGCAGTGGAAGGAAAATTGAGCAGAAAGTGAGTAGAAAAAGTACTGAATGAATGCTGTTATCTCTCAGCCATGACCTACTTCAAAGGACTGTTAAGTAATTTATAGCACAATCCTATGCATATTTACTTGGAAATTAGTCACACAAAATGGAGCATTCTAAGTGCTTTGAATTGTCATTCAGACTGGTTACAAGAATCCTTTGAAGGAAGGCTGGTTACATGTTCAACAACTTGTTTCAAATGTAATTGTTGCTGATCTGCTAACCTTCACTTAAACAGGGATGAGAAGATTATGGTTACAGGGGAAAAAAAGTAGTAGGAAACCAGTATCTGGAAGGGTTCTGACAGTCTGATATTTCTGGGGTGATGAGGTTTTAATTCTATTCAGATGAATTTCTTCCTCAGTCCTACATGATGATTTTGCTTTTTCCCTGTTTTTGTTCCTCAGAGAGGCCAGAAACAGCAACTTCCGTGCTTGTTTCCATGGAATACTTCTGGGCACAGCTGGTTGCCTGTTGCCCATTTTTCTCTTTCTGACATTGATATTTGGTACAACAATTGCTCGCCAACTCTGGACCTTGGTTCTGGGAGAGGAACAAAGCCAAGTCCTGGAACTATACATAGTAAGTACTGCAGGTGCTTGCTCTCTAGGGTTCTAGGAGCACCCTTTTCTTACTTTGCAGTACCCCTCAAGCCTTGATTTGTTTTGCACAGCAAAGTTGGTGTGGGATACTGGATTCCGTATCCTTAAAGTCTCAGCTTTCATACTTTGGGGGTGTGGGAAGTCTTATATCCATGAAGCAACATACAGTGGGGCAAAAAAGTATTTAGTCAGCCACCAATTGTGCAAGTTCTCCCACTTAAAAAGATGAGAGAGGCC
>JANHZU010003613.1:33964-45374 GCA_032468055.1 Acrochordus granulatus
GATGCTGGGAAGGATTGAAGGGAAGAGGAGAAGGGGACGACAGAGGATGAGATGGATGGATAGCATAGTCAGTGTGACGGGTGTGAGCTTGGGAAGACTCCGGGAGGCAGAGCAGGAGGGCCTGGCATAATGCAGTCCATGGGGTGGCGAAGAGTCGGACACGACTGCGCGACTGAACAACAAGTTGAGAAATACTGTTCTAGAGAGTGTTGTGCAAACCTCTCTCTCTGGATTTGTGCCCTCCCAAGTTAGGATCATCCCTAATTTGTTTTTTACTTTGTTGGGATGCTGCCTTTACTGTTTTTATAAACAACTCAAGGCAGGGAACATACAGTATTTAATACACCTTCCTCCTCTTATTCTCCTCACAACAGCAACCCTGTGAGGTGAGCTGGGCTGAGAGAGAGGGGCTGTCCCAGGGCCACCCAGCCGGCTTTCATCGCGAAGGCGAGATTAGAGTTTACGACCTCTCCGTTGCTTAACCACGAGACGCCACTACCGTAGTCATTAGCTCATCATATTCCACAGAAAAACATCCCGCGGTAGCGCGGGAGGCTGAACGGGAGGCCCAGCCCGCTCTTTTCCAGCCCAGGGGGCGGAGCCTGGCGTTCGCAGTCGGCGCGGAGGGAGGGTTTCGGAAGAGCCTCCGGCCGCCTTTTAAAGCCGCTCCCGGGCGCGTCGCCCTCAGTCCGGAGCTCGCTTTTGGCTTCAGTTCCTTCGCTCTTGCTTCAACAGTGCTTGAACGGAGCGGGGTCGCAGCTACCCCATCCTTAAGTCCTTTTGCCAGCCAGTCCAACCAACCAACTTCACATCATGAGCTCTCAGATCCGCCAGAACTACCAAGCCGAAAGCGAAGCAGGCGTGAATCGCTTGGTCAATCAGTTCCTCCAGGCCAGCTACACCTATTTGTCCTTGGTGAGTATCAACAGGCAGAAATCGCCCTTGTCGCCCCCTCCGGCGTTTTCTCGACTTGGTCCAACCGGGGGTCCTGGTACCGAGGTTGCGAGTACAACGCCCAGCACCCGTAGCCGTCCGTGCTACAGATGATGGGTTGCAGATCGGTACCTGCGGAGAGCACCAGGTTGGATAAAATTGCTTTTTTTTTAACTTTTTCCCAAAAAGCCGCTGTGTTTTAATCTCCCCATCAACATTTTTCTCTCCACATAAGTGGAGGGGATGCACATTTCCGTGGTTGGAGCGACTGATTGTTTTGTCGTAAGTAAATAGGGGGGAAAGATTATTGCCCTTTCCTATAATCCAGGACAGCGTAATATTCTTTGTGTGGCGCGGCGCGCTATTGTCTCCCACGGCCCCACCCAGCGACTCCTTTTCCTGGCTTCCTCTGTTTGTTTATACGCTGCGCAAGAAAAACACCTCCCCGGCCTCCAGCGCAGGCTCTGGTTTTGTGCCTCTTCCTTTCTTCCTCCACGAAATTCACCCTCTGCTTCTCTTTCTTTTCTTGGAGTCACCATGGAGACCTAAGTAGGGTTTTCAAGCGGTTCTGCGCTTGGCATAATCGCAGAAAGAGGGGGGAAAAGCCTTTCTCATGGGCTAGCTTATTTAGCCATAAACCCTTCCCACCCTGCATTCTCAAGATGGGTTGGCCTTCAGGTCCCATCTTCCCCATCTTCATATACCAACTACTATAGACTCTTTTCTTTGTCCCCTGCTTTTGATCCTGTAGTATTTGGATTCTGCTGGCTGAATCAGTGTGTCATTTACGTCAGCCCATCTACTGAAAAATTCTGCACTTGTGTCTCCAGTTTTGAGGAGCAGCTCCTTTCTTTGAGATTCTTGATAGTCCCATGAACAAACACACACACACAGTCCTGTTTTTTAATACTGTATACATGTGCTGTTTGCTCCAAATTCTAGCATTACCTTCACATTTCTACAGTTCAATTGATCAAATTAATACGAACAGTTTGTTCAGCTCCCCTGCCCTGTTCTAGCTGGGGATGATGAAATTGTTTCTCATTACCAGATTAGGAAAAGTACCCTGGCAGATAATCATTTTTGAACTGTAAATAACATACCTACCATCTGTCCTTGCTGTCTAGTTGATTTTGGCAACCAAGGAATGTTTTGATAGCAAAGTCCACTATTTCAAGTTTACTGATTGGTGCATCTTCTGTAGTGACTTTAAGGGACAAATGAGATGGGGGTTAATGATTTAATTATGTAAAACTCCTTTATCAGTATATAAACTGGGAGCAAAGGCTGGGCTGATAAACTGAGGAAGGGGCAAAGGGTGTTATGGCCAAAGTTTATCATCGTCTGTTAGATATGACAACAGCATTAACAGAATGTGATAAGCCTTAAATGTAATTTATTACATTTAATTTATACTGGGTAAATTAAGACAATGTGTTAAGACACAAACATGATGTTTGGTTATTGGTTATAACCTTTGACCTGTTCTACTGGAAAATAAGCAAACCTTTGTTGCTGGATATCCATAAGCTTTTCCTTTTTAACTAACACTTGTATATACCCATATAGTAGATGGAGACTAGTTGTTTTTGAATATGCAGAGGCTTAGAAAATACTTTAAAAGTGCTTAGGTTAGGAATGCTGTCGGTCAGGGTTGAGTCAAGTAATTTTTACATATGGTTCATTTACCCATTTTGCTACTGATTAGGGCTTTTCCAGAAATATATTCATATTTTCCTGCTAAAGTGACTCTTATAAAACATTTACAGGCAACTGCTTGATTATGCATTGAATCAAATTTCAGATTTGCAGTAATGTAAATGAAGTACTACATTGAATCTGGAATTCAAACCATGATACAGAGTTGTTTGTTTACTTGTTTCAGCTTTTGATCTTCTCTGGACTTTTGGGGAAGGGCAGAACTGCAAACCATCACTATAGATTGGCTGCAAGCCAGCATGAAAAATACATAATTAAAAAAAATTGTGATTCCCAATGGGGTAACAGCCCCACCTCCCAAAAGCAAGATACAATTGTGAAATATGGTTCTGAGTTGTATTTCAAATCAAAGGCTTTTAGCTTTGTAGGTTAATTACAAATCTATTATTCTATTATTTTGGGGTCTTGTTAAACCATAATTATATTATTTATTCCAACCCATAGAGAATTTGGAGAATGTAGCATGTTAGAAGCCATGAACTATGATTTATAAATCATCATGACCAAATTCACACAATAAAACCAAACCAAGCCACATTATAATTTAGCCCGATGTGTGAATTAAAGGGAGCCTGGCTTTTGTCTAGGTGAGCAATTGTGACCATGAATGATGACCCTATAGAGGGTGAAGGGCCAACTCTTGTTTCCCAATTGTGCCAATTCTAAATTTCACCCTTCCTTCCTTCTGCCCAGAGTTTTTATTACACCCGGGATGATGTGGCACTGTCGAAGTTTGCCTCTTTTTTCCACCACCTGTCTGAGGAAAAGCATGAACAGGCTGAGAAATTCTTGACTTTCCAGAACCGCCGTGGGGGAAGAGTTGTTCTTCAGGATGTCAAGGTGAGAATCGAGAAGTATGTTGTGGCAGGCAGAGTGTAATGAAAACAGCAATTGGCTGGCAGGGGACATAGGAATAAAAGTAGTGTTACTGAGACTGATTATCTCTTTCTGATATTTCAGAAACCAGAGCAAGATGAATGGAAGAATGGAATTACTGCCATGGAAGCTGCCCTAAAGCTGGAGAAGAGCCTGAACCAGGCCCTGTTGGATTTGCATCAAATTGCCTCACGCCATACAGATCCCCATGTAAGCTAACAGGAGAAAGTTTGCAGGGTTAGGTTCAGTACCATTTATTATAAGTAGTTCTCGATTTACGACGTAATGGAGCCTGCCCATTACAATCATAAGTTGTGACAGTTGTAAAATGGGTCACCCATGTGACCAACCATTAAGTGAACACTATGATTGTAAAGTGACTGCTGCAGTCATTCAGCGAGCACATTGTTTGCTATGGGCTGATTTTGCCAAAAACCAGAAGTAAATGCTGATTTTCAGCAAATACACCATAAAATGTGGTCATGTGAACACAAGACACTGCAAACTGCAAATGTGGGACCGTTGCTGAGTGCCTGACATGCGGTCATGTGACTGTAGTAGCAGGGCATGGCCATCTGAACTTTGGAACTGGTCATAAATACTCCTGGGTGGGTCTGTTATAACCTCAGTCAAGTTACCTGTACAGCATATTCACATAAGGTTAGAATTAGGGAAGTAAGCGTGAAAAACCTGCAAATCTTCAGCTGCAAGAAATATTTCTCATTGGCTAAGCTGAATGGTAATGTACTGCTAGCAACTGAGATTCAGCCACATTGGAACATCATGAGTTCCCCACTTAATTCATTCCAAATTATCTAGCCATAGTGGCTGGTGACTATATGAATTATGGCTGATAGATCATGGATGCACCATGCTCTTTGAAGAGCTCAAAATCAGTTTCAGCTCTTAGTGGTGTAATAATAATAGACAGGCATTAACCCTTTAATCTTTTAATATAGTTAGGCTTTTCTGTGGAATCTTTGAATTAAAATTCCTTTCTTTCCTAAGCTTTGTGACTTCTTGGAGACTCACTATTTGGATGAGGAGGTAAAGGTGATCAAGAAGCTGGGAGATCATGTGACCAACCTGAAACGTGTGCGTGCCCAGGAGGAAGGCCTTGGGGAATACCTCTTTGACCGTCTCACCCTGGGTGAATCCAGCGACTGAGTCTACAAACGTGGACTCCCTCCCAGCTCCTACAGCCTTAAATGTATTAAAAGCTGGCTGCTCAATAAATATGGCCTCTGTACCCCTATCCATTTTTGGGAGGGAAAAGGAGCTGAGTCTGTAACTGGCATTAAATAAACTTGGCATTAAGCACTACATTCTGTGCGTGTGTATATTTTTTGGAAGATGGGATAATAGATATGCCTGTCTTGCTTAACAGTTTGGTGACTGTTGTATTAAATTAAAGCAAATATTTGTTTAATCTGGTATCCAGTCCCAAATACCGTCCAATTAACACACATAACCAGCATTTATGAGTCAAACATGGAATGCTCTTAACATAAGCTTCATTTACTGCTAATGGAAAAATTCAAAGAGTCACATGAAATAGAAAGTTCTAGGTAAGGAACTGCAGAAAAAAAACCTGAGGGCTATGTCACATAGGACAATTTTTTCTAGCTTTTAATGGGGCTTTTAAGCTTGTTTCACTTATGACTGTATAGTACTGCCCACTAGGATGCAAGAGATCACATTGCTAATTTACAGCAAGTGTAGTCAGAAGCTAGCTGTCAATTCAGTGCAGAATTTGGACCTGCAGACACCAATATAGTTAGAAGTTGCCCACATAAGGTGGCTGCATGGTGGTAGTATGCTACTTCCAGTATACATGCTTGTATAACTTCTAACTGCTTAGCTAATGGAAACAGTCCATATTGCAGAATTTGAAATGAAGTTTAAGGTTTGAGTTGATTTTGAATCATTGCTACTCATTCCTATGAAGTGGTTGCTTATACATCAGCAATCTAGCGGGCTTTAGTATTTAGTGCCTATTTGTGATTGTTGGCTAATTCTGCCTAGGATAATGAGGAGGTCCCAAGGTTCTGAAAGCCAGCAGGTTCAGAAGAGCCATTCTGCGACACAAGGAACACTTCCTATTTTCCAAAAACATTTCCAAAGCAAATTTTATTTTGAAATCCTTTTGTCATCTTCAGTTTTTTACACACAAGGGGCAAGAAGAAAGTGACACAAAAATTCAAGCATTTCTTTTTGACATCCATAAATAAAAATCTAGTTGGGGAAAGTTGGAGAAAAGAGAAAAGGGGCATCTGGCCCAACCTGATATCTTTCTGCAATGTTAGAACCATGTCTCCCCATGTTTAGAACCAAACTGGCTGGGAATTTGGGGAGCTGCATCCCAAAATATCTGGTTCTTTCTGCATGATTGTATCAAAGGATTGTAAGAAAGATTCACAAGGATTTTTTTTAAATGATTTCCCTTTTTGATAAATTTGGCAGGAGAAGCAGAACAGAAAGGGTTTTGTTGTAGGCATTTGCTCTGCCATTTGAGGTAGTCGCCTCTTGTGCTGGAGTGGGTGTTATCCACATACCAGCTAATTAAATCTAACAGCCTTCAGGAGCACTTCCTCGCTGCCTGTCTGCGTTATAATACCTGCTTTGGTCATAGCTATTCATGCCTGGTGCAGGGTCACACCATTTGTGTATTGCATTGTCAGCAGAACCCTCAACCCAAACATTGCAACATATGATAAGGAGAATTCAACAGCTCTGGGTGATTCTCAGAGGCAACCAACTAAAGCAATCTAGAGCATAGATGGCCATTATCACCTAGCAGAAACAGCAAGGGATTTAATCTGAGGGGTCATGTGATTGGACTCTATTTTAGTCCAGAGCTCTTTCTCTCTTGCATTAAGGATGGATGCTGGAGAGCTGATGGATTTTAGACTGCTTAGTCTCAAGATGTGTTAGACCATAACTCCTCTGAAACCTAGCTAGGATGATAATGAAGCTGGCTTGATGCACATCTGTGGCCTCCACCTTGGAAAGGTAGCCCTATTAATACTTTATTTAAGCAAAATGTATTTTAGAAGGTTCTCATTTAGCTTGTTCCAGAAATTTTAAACACAGTCCTTCTTTTGGCCTTGACCCTGCAGACTTCTGAAATTCATCACCGTTTGTGCAGAATGATTAATATCACCCTGGGAATCATTCTAGAACACTTGAGTGTTTACAGGGATACATTATTTTTTTTAAGTTCCAAAGACACTCTTGAAAACCACGTACTTTGTCTGCTGAAAAGAAATTAGTTTCTTGGTGCCATGATAGAGCCATAGGAGAGCAATTTATGCAGCAAGGTGATCTTAGGACTCCTTGCACCTTAGAATTTCAAATAAATGCACATTTGGATCCTGTGGATACTTCACAATACCCGCCATTGAACCCTGCTCATGTTGGCTGAGGATGATGGGAGTTGAAGCCCAGCATGTCTGGAGAACAACAGGTTGAAAAAGGTCAAGCAAGAAAGCTTCTTAATTTTCTCAGCCAGATTCCATAACCTGTACCATGGACACTTTTTCCAACCTTTCTACAACTGCATGTTTCAGAAGATGTTTTTTGTTAGAATCTTTGCTTAAAATGGCTCTTCAAATTCCTTTCCAGAAAGAGACCGAGCAAACTGGCAAACAGACCCAAAGTATGAATAAAGATAATCTGGATATATTGTGAAAGATCCTCTTCCTTGAAAAAAAGGCTCTGTCTAAAGAAGGGCAGAATCATGGCTTATAAAGAAAATTTCCAAACTCGAAACAATACATTGTCTTTCATAGACCTCCAGATCACTCTAAAATCCTGCTGATACATCCTCTTAGGGCTTCTATGCCAACACTCTAAGATTACCAAACAATATAATAATATTTATCTACTACCCAGCCTATCCTTCAGCTTGGGGATTTATTTTATGAGCAGCCTTTAAAAGCTCTGCTCTGTTTCTGGCTCAATGAAACCTTTGGAGGTAGGGAAAGGAAGGCAGCATTAAACCTTTCCTGTGTACTTCCTATGAAGACCTCCCATTTTCCCTTTTCTCCCATTTTTATTGTTTTTAAAAAATTCAACAAGGTTGTTAAGATCTAGAGAGCTCCTTCCAAAACATCAACAGCACATAGAGGGTGTTTGGGAGGAGGAAATGCATGACCTTACATTCTTAGTCCTGCTGAGCACAAGGAGGTGCCGTATGTTCTGCAAAAGAGCCACAAGTGTCACTTCCTGACTCATTCCAAAGGAAGAGCTCCTCCACCATTGGCATTATGTGATCCAGAGAAGACTATCTTACTGATCTTTAACTGAACTATGTCAAGTGTGAGACCCTACCACTTCTGTCTGGATCACCCTAGAACCTACACTCTAGGCTTATTTCAGAATGCAGCACTAGGTAACAAGCTGACCTCTTGAGGACAGGGGGAGGCATGGGAAAGAGCTGGCAGGCAAATCAGCATGGCCATCCTGCCTACCTAATTCTTCTCTCCAATCAGAGAACTGGTGGGGCTGCTGAGGTCACTGGGGCTGCTTGGGATGGTGGGGGTACTAGCATTGGAGGAAGTGCTTGCCTCACTAGACCCCTTCTTGGAGTGCTTTCGCCACTCAGGAACTGGACCCATCATTGCTGGGGGCTTGATGTTCTGCCTGTCCTTTTCAGCCTCTTCTTCCTCATCGTACCGTTCATCATCCTCTTCGGTCTCGCTGTGATGGGGGCTGGAGTGGCGGGAGATGGAAGGAGAGGGTGGTACCGAGGCGGGACGTGGGTAGCGGAAACCCTGAGCCTGCCAAGGTTGAAGACAGGGAGACAGAGTGAATTAAAAAAAAGAATAATGAAGAATCAAACACGGTTGCCCAGTGTCCCTTGTTCCCCTCCTGTAACCACTTCCTAGAATTCCTAAACTCTCTTTTTTAAATTATTGTGCACGTGGTGAAATACGCATCTGCAGCAATAGAGAGAGAGGATCTGGCCAACTCAGAGCTTACCCAGAAAGAGGCTCAAATCAAGAGACTGCACAATCCTGAGCTGGATGGATGAAGAGGTTCGTGGTAACCACATCCTAGAATCTTTCAGGATATACAGTATCTAGTAGCTTAGAAAGTATAGCTCTAGTTCGCAGATTAGATGTAAGTAAATAAAGGACTGGATAGGATCTCATTATCTCATATCTGGGCTTGGGCCTGATAGTGCAGGGCAAGCATGTTAGCATCCTAGCAACTATTCCTTTTTCAAGAAGTGAACAATGCTTCATCTTTGAGAACGGTATTCCAGAGAGAGCCAGGACCAGAAATGGTTATACATTCAAACAGATACATCATTATTAAATGTAATCAATAAAATATAATTTTCTTTCATTACACTCTTGGATTTACCAGTTTCCCATTCTGGCAGTTTGCAGCTCAGCAACAACTTTTGAAATAAGGTTTCTGGGAGCTGATTCATGCACTCTCTTGCAACAGACATTCATCCTATAGTATTGGACAGAGACTCTATCTATGGTTTTGGATAGGTTCCCTTTGACCATATGCCCAGCTGGGGGTTTGTGATCAATACCAGAACCAAGCTTATAGTCCCTACCACACATACATTCCCTCACTCCTTTTAAGGATTTTTAGCAGGGCAAAAAACATTCTAGCTATTAAGATGAGATGCTTAGAAATCCATGCCAATACATGTCACCAAGCAATACAGTATATTTTATTTTTTGCCTTTCTTGCTTTCCATAAATTTGAACTTAATGGTGAAAACAAAAGCGTATTCTTCCCTGACACTCTTGCCTCTGTCTCCTTCCTGTTTCTCTGCACAGAACTGATCTCCTAAGGCCTTCAAAGCAGGACTTGCTTTCTAAACTTTTTAAAGCAACTTTTCCAGCTTGATTGGAAAAGGTTGCAAGAAACTGTTGTAAAGCAAGGAATGACAAGGCACAAGAAAATAACTATAAAAAAGAGCAAACATGGAACAGAACTGGTGCTTTTTAAGCTAAATCCAGAATCGGCTTTCCTCTCAATGGACGCTGGTCGATAGGGTTGATGTTTGTATGTTTTATCTTTTAACTGACAGTGGCTCTCAAAGATCTCAGTCATGTCATATCTACAATCATTTTCCAGATTCCCAATTGAGGCTATTGCCCTTGTTAAAATATCCCAGCTACAGAAGCTAAAACTTATTTTAAGTGGGCACCCTTAGGTCTGAATTTGTGACTTTAGGAGTTGCTGTGATACTGGGCTATGGTCTGATCTGACACTGGATTTTAAGATAAGGGGACCTTACATAAGGCTTATGTCTCTTTCATCTCACACAAAGGCCCCTACTTACTGCGGTTATTTCATGTGGCTCATAGGTGAAGTTATCAGGGAACGCCTTTGCAAGGGCCATATGACGGGCGTACATGTAATACTGCAAAGAAGAGTGTGGGAAAAAAAGAGACAAAATAAACATGAGCATCGCCCACCCACTGACTTCCTTCCTGTTCCCACTGCAGGCAACAGAATCTGAATCACTCAGGCAGTCAACAAAACACACTGAAAATTTTTCCCATGTGCCCAGAATTACACATTCATAAATTTGATTCTAAAATAGTGGAAGTCTGTCTTCAAGAGTTGATGGGATCAGCTTTTTCTATATTCAGGTTCTCTGGTGCGGGGGGAACGGATGGGGCTGATGAGGATAAGAAGGGGAGCTTTCTCTGGTGTACACTTAAACTTTGCCTGGGCAGCTCAATTCTCAAGTTGCCTTTTCATCTGTGTAACCCTCCATGAGTTGATCCGGGTCAAAATAAATGCTGGGTGAAATGAAAACAAGGTCTCTGTTTTCCTGATAGAAATTTCTCCCCTCCCCTAAGTATTTGGAAAAAAAGATTTTACAAAAAGGAATCCAGCAAATTAGATCCAAATTCCTCACCACTGTTTATTAGATCAGCTGTCCCAGTATGGGTACCCTGTAAATGTGCGGACCAATTCTCAGAATTATTAGAAATGGGCAAACTGGCTAAAGGGAATTCTGGAAGCTGAAGATCACATATCTGGAGGGCACCATAATTAGAAACCTTTATTAATAGAACTGTCTTTAATCTTATGATCTATTTTATCTTCTGTGTTCTTCATTACTTATCTCCGCGTATTTCTAAGCATCTTAGCATTTTACAATCTTTTTAAACAATTCATTTAACTTCCCTTTGATTTTATGGCTGAAATGAAGTTTGGGACTCACAATGAAGGCTTCATAAATATTAAAATAGTACAATATTGTATAGTTCTGAATAAATGAAATAAATTCCTATTTGTATCTATAACACTTTACATTACAGCTTGTGTACTGGAATGCTTTCCTATATAAATACATCTTTCAATATAAAAAATGAATATTTTGAAGAAGATACTAGACCAAAAGATATCTACCATAACTTTTTTCCACAGTGGAGATATTATTGTGCAAAGAAGCCTTCAGTTATTCTCACTTCAAAATAGGGAAATACAGACACAGGATTACTGTCTGTGTGAATAAGAGACACCATAGGCATATGAACCCATTATTTGCTTCATTTATAAAATGAGTTGAACAAAAATCTTTCTTCCTCATCTTTACTAGATTTTTCTCTAAATTAGGAATTTGGGAGCTACATATGAAATTCGAAATATTTAGGTAAAAAAAATCAATAATAGTTTATAAAGTAGACATTTTTCCTCTCTGGAATTTTTTCCTCTAATAATGGAAAATAATTAAATTGCTTCAAATGCAAGTTGAGTTCTGACAATGCGAACCAGAATATTCTGGGAACAAAACCCTTTCAAGGAACTTTTATTGAACTCCAACAAAAGCTGCAAATACAGTGGAACCTTGGATTGCAAGCATAATTCATTCCAGAAGAATGCTCTTAATCTAAAA
>JANHZU010003613.1:49027-61011 GCA_032468055.1 Acrochordus granulatus
CAACATTTGCAACATCCTGGGGTCATCTGATAGCCATTTATGACCTTCCCAGCCAGCTTCCAACAAGAAAAGTCAATAAGGGAAGCTGGATTTACTTAACGATTGCACGATTCACTTAATAACTGCAGTGATTTGTATCTGGTTGGAGAACAAACTATGACATTTGAGTGTTTTTCCTTGTATCTTCACATTATTTCCAAATGCAGTTTGAAACTGTTTGGACAATCTGAATTTCCTGGTTAGGAAGGATAGTGTAATGGATTTCTATTTCATTCACCCTACAAGTCTGATTCCTAAGGAAGCTTGTTACAAAGGACAGATTTATGAGATCCAGAACAACTCACCACAGCTGCTTGCGGACGGCCTGGCCTTTTAATGTCTCAACGTTGAAATTGTTTGTTCGTGCTGGCATGATAAAAAATGCTACCACTGTAATCTGGCTTCCATTCACCTACAGAGAGAGAAGCCAGCAAAGACCAGATATGAAATATCACTACAGTACTTTTAAGTATGATCAAAAGTGATACCTGAAGCAATGGATAAGCTGACCCATGTGAAGAGAATTTTTTGTTTTCAGAATTCAACTTTTTCTCGCTTTTAATACAGGTAGTCCTCAACTTATGACCATAATGGAGCCTGTCCATTATGGTTTGTAAGCCATGACAGTCATAAAGTGGGTTATCATGTGACTGACCCAATTTTATGACCTATTTTTACAGCAGTCATTAAGTGAACTCCATGCCTGTTGAGCAAACACATTGTTTGCTGTGGGGAGGTTTTGCTGAAAACTGGAAGTAAATACTGATTTTCAGCAAAAATGTTGTACATTTTGGTCATGTGACCGTGGAACACTGGAAATGGCCAGAAACGTGGGCTGGTTGCTGAATGCCCGAAATGCAGTCACATGGCTGTCAGTGGGGGGACAGCATATGAACGCACGGGATGGACTATTGGAACGTTGGGGGGGAGGGTATCTGTCATAACTTTGAACAGTTGCTAAGTGACTAGTCATAAGTTGAGGATGATCTATATATGGCCATTTCCACATGAATCATTTGCATTAATCTTACAATACAAGGACTCCTTCCTTGATGTGTTTATTAGAAAGGAGACACATGTTCCAAGCAGGAAATTGGACAATAGCCTGCAAAAAAATGACTACAGTATGCATGGCCAGGATGAGGAAAACTGGATGAATAGGTGGATGAATCAGGGATGTTCCTGAGATGTAAGAACTATATGGATTTCCAAGCATCATGAAACTATCATACAACCCCAGGAAAAGGTGCAGCTTCCTTAAGGAGGTGACAACAGCGATGGGTGTGAACACTGACACCTAATATGGATCCGAAGTGCAGCACATCGGCTCTTCTAGTTTCCCTAGGGCTGGGCTAAAGGGAGAAGTCCTTGGAATGGCTAAGAACATCCCAGTTGGACAGATTAAGAGATGTCAGCCTGATTGGGGGCAGTCTGTTGCAAGTCTTTTTTTCAGGAGTATTTTTGGAAGAATACCATTCAGTTCAATTACCACTCCTGAAGCTTGTAATATGAGATAGTTTCGGTACATTCTTCCTGCTTCCATCCAAAAACATTCTGCATACTCATTCTTCCCATTATCTTTCATCTCCACAACAGTATAAACATGAATAGATATTCAAAAAGAGCCTCTAGAGTCCTTGGAGGATAGCTCCATAACTCTTGAGATGCCCAGTATTTATGCAAAATGACCTGTGCCAATACAGAGTCATGGGTTCCCCTCAAATATCTCAGGCTTATCAGAAGTTGCAATGCCCAAAGACCCAATCAGAGGAGTTGCAAGCCACACCCTCTCAGCAAAGCCATCTCCAATTGACCACCCACCATCTCCCACAACTTGTTCCATTATAGCCTCTATTCTACTAATCACCCTCAGCAGGTAGTTGAGTCTGGCTAAGGCTTCCAAGAAAATGTCTGCTCCTTTGTTAGAGAATTCGTAGCGTCCAGCGATGAAGAAGAAAATAGTTTTGTCAAGATTGAAGTCCAAGTGCCTAGAAGAATAAAACGTAGTGATGGTGATGGTGGCTCTAAGTCAGAGGTTCTTGAAAAACCTGAAGCCGAAGTTAACAGCCAAGACAGATAAATTGGCTGAATCATCTTTTCAAAGACACAACAATACATTAGAAATATCAATGCTGCTTATAACACCATCAAAGAACTACAAAAATAATTCAATGAACCCAGGGCGAATTGTAGTGCATGATCCCACCCCATATGAAGAACCACGATGTTCAACACAAGCTGCTATGCTTCCTAGCAAGAGAAAATCAAAATAAATTTGGTGCAGTTTTTAAAGTGAAAGGATGAAATTTGCACTTTCCAAATCCATGTGAACCTAGAATACAATTATCCTTTAAGATTTAAACTTCTCTGATAATATGATGTACAGTACTTTTTTGTATGGCATTAATGTGAATTTTGCTTATGTTTAAATAGTTGTGAATCCTCCATACCAGCATGCAGCAAAATCAATCCTTTTAAAATGAAGTATGTGTGAGAGGGTATTTCAAAATACAGGTAGTCCTCAACTTATGACCAGCCACATAGTGTCTGTTTGAAGTTAATACTGACCCAAAAAAGGGGGACTTATGATCTGGATTCGAAGTTCTGATGATCAGGCCCTCTTTCCAATATGTGACCGAACTTTGGATGCTCACAACATGGCCATATTTATAGCTGTCTGCAAGGTCCTGTGGTCCCATGATCAAGTTTTACAACAGTTTGCCAAAAACTTGCATTTACTTCTGATTTTTGGCAAAACCGTGCCCACAGTGAAACACTGGTTTGCTTAACATCTGCAACAATGCAGCGTTCATTTAAAGACTGCCATAATAATGACAATTATGACACATGCCTGTAATGGGCAGGCTTCATTATAATTGCACTACCTTTAGCTGGTGTATGTATATGTGGATTCAATCAACTGGCATTAAAAGGAAAACAAAGTCATAAGTGGTCTGCACAGCTGGCACAAATCTTTTTTTTTTGGAAATAGTCTTAACAGCTTCCTGGATTCCAATCACAATGTATTATTTACTAAGAATCAGACACCATGCACACTATGATAAAATGATAAAACAAAACAAGTGATAGAGCCTAATCTGCTGGTTTTTATTGCAATTAAAAAAAACGGAAAGGAGAGTGAACAAAGAAAATAAGGAGAAAGGGGCAGGAAAAGTATCAGAGCTGTGATAGATGAGGGGAGTTAGACAGAGGTATATACAGATCCACAGATAGTTGCCTCAGGAATATATGCAAAGCATGCTCATTCAAGGTCAAAATACAGGAATAATGGCTATGAAACTTAAATTCTGAAATCATTTCTGGAGGCCAGTACTAAGTATATGAGGGACTTCTTGCTGAACTGAGCAAAATGCATTTCTAATGCTGTGTCTGATTTCCCTTAATATACAGATACCTGCCACCTGGATGAGAAAGCAAAAGTTCCTTTTGATTTAACCATTCATAAATGCTTAATGAATAACAAATGATTTTCCTCTCATATGAAACCTGGAAAACTTTTCTATACCCCATTGAGTAAAAATGTCTGCTCATTTTATCTATTCCTCTTTGAATACTTATTCCCTTCTCCAATTTTCCCAATGGTATACGGTCAAAGTGCAATCCCTTTCTCTACATACAGAAAGGAAACTTATTCAGCCTGAAAAGTGGAGATCAAAACTGATCTCTGCCTAAGATGGTCCTGCAGTTCCTACTTTTACATATTTTATGCGATCGAGAAAACAATTGAAAGACTGCATCTGTCTCCTTTAAAAGAAAGAGCTCAAAGCTTTCACTTCTCACTTGAAAGGTATGCTATGACAATAAAATCATGGAAGATGATGGAGCACAAGCTTGCTTTTAACTCATGAATATTCTTCCTACATCACTTCTCACTGCAGGCTTCAGCTTTTTCCTAGAAGTTCAACTTCCTAGGCCAAGCTATTTTCATTGATACAACACGAGTGAGGCTCATGACAACTTACCCATAGAAATGGCCCCGGACAAATTCCTGGATACGAGCTTTGCTTTGGGCATGGAGGTTTTGGAATTCGTGCATAGCAGAGAATTTCTTGACATTCAAACCATTGGGAGTCACAATATCTGGATATGGGATGTATATGGAGATTTTTTTAAAAAAAAAGCAGAGAGTTTTAGCACTTTAAGATTCTGGATCTACATAAGCCGCAAAGATGCACGCAAAAAATACACAGGAGTCACCGCACGTGTATTCGCAGCTGCCTCCAGTTTCCTCAGCCATCCTTGGAATTACAACTAGCCAGTGCATTTGACAGCAATTAAGTCAACGTATTGGAGTGGAGGGATAAAATAAACCCCAAGGAGAAGGTCTGTGATATCACAGGTAGCCAGCCAAACAGAACTATTACTTTTGGCTGCAAACAAGAATAGAAATTTTCCCCCTGTATGTCTCTCTTTCCATTCTGAAGAAAAGGTGGTGAGCGTACAGTAGGTTGTTAAAAACAACTCTTGGATGCAACATCAAAAATCCACAGCGCATAGTAACATTAAAAACACTCTTAAGAATTTTTTAAATGAATTTAAAATGACTATTTTATATTAGGACATTCTTTCTATCTGAGGCAGAGTTTAAACATCGAGCTGCAATTTAGGATTTATACCAACAGTCTAATTATTATTGTCTAAGGACTGGAAACTTTATTTATTAAGATTATTTATTTGATTGTTATCCCACCCTCATTACTTTATAAGTAATATAAAGAAGGCAAACATACATAATACACCTTCCTCCTCCTATTTCCCCCACGACAACCCTGTGAGGTGGGTTGTGCTGAGAGAGAGCAACTGGTCCAAAGTGACCCAGCTGGCTTTCATGCCCAAGCATGAAAAAAACACTTTTTCATGAAAAAATATTAAAGCACTTGAGAAATTCTGCGTTCTACACAAAGCAATTGATTTTCTTCTAATATTATTCTGAAAGCTTATAATTCACAGATGGTTTAGACTGGATGGGATCTTGTCATGCACAGCAATCCTTGAGCTTTTAAAGCAACTCACCAGGTTTCCGTTTTAACAGATGTTCAGCTTCTACTGCTGTGATTTGAGAAACTGTAGTAAAAACATGTGTGCAATGGACAGCAGCTCGCTCCATACAATAACGATGGTAGATTTGCCGGTCTCCGGCCTCCTTATCCACATTAAACTGATGTGGAAACAAGATAAAGTACATTAAACATCCTACAAAACTCAGAATTGTAATACAGTTTTAGGAGTGAAATGCAGTAGCATCTTTAAAGCTGAACAAAGGACACTGCAATCCAATAGTTGAATTTCCAAGATTCTAGGAACTTAACTTTATATTTTTTTCTTTGTGAAACTTTTCTGCAATCCTCTCGCAAGCGCTAACAAATGGTTCCTAGACTGGGAATTCAAAAAACTGAGGATAGCTTTTCTAAATGTTTCCTCTCTTAAATCCAGTTCCAACTATTTCATTTCTATTCTGCCCAAATTTTCTTCCTTACATGCTTACTATCAGTGGCATGTCCCAGCCCTCTGAGCTCATGCCCAATGTCTGGACAGCAGATCTTCGGAGGTCTGGCTGCTGCTGGTGAAAGCCAGGTTGGTAATTCATAAGGCTCCCCTTATTTGCCATCTGATCAGGGATGAGCAAGCCGAACTGGCATGCATTACCAAGACCCAACTGACACCATAAAGGGGGTGCCCCTCTCAGAGATGGATACAGCCAGGTTTAGGGTTTGACACCAACCGAGACCCTAAGGTAGGTGAGGAAGGGTAGCAATCATCACCTGGGTATCTCTTGTAGCTTCCAGGGGCTATGTTCCACACATCCCTGATTGTGAGACTTTGTTCTTCAGATTGGGCTTGTGGGATCAGTTGGGATCGTTGCTATTGGACCAGCTTCCCTGCTGAATAGCATCGTCCCTGCCTTGGCCGTTGGAGGCTGTCTTGGGATGGTGGTGGAGTTCCCCAGGCTGATGGTCCTGGGGGACTTCAACCTGCTATTCCTGGGTTTGTCCTCAGAGGCAGCTCAGGAGTTCATGGCCACCATGGGCCTATCCCAGGTCATCCAGAGCCCGACTTGAAACAGTGGTCACACTCCTGATATGATCTTTCTGTTGGAGCAATGGCAATGTGGGGGATGTGACAACATCCCCTTTGTCATGGTCAGACCATGCCCTGGTAGTAATGAGATTCTCCTGTGCTGCCCCCCTCTGCAGGGAGGTTGGGCCGATGCAAACGGTCCGCTCCCAGTGGCTGATGGATCCAAATGGGTTCCAAAGGGACCTGGGGCTTGTTCCACAGGTCTTGCTGCATCGTCCTGCTGTGCTCTGGCTGTTGCCTGGAATCAGAAGACGGCCGCAGCTTTGGATAGGATTGTGCCTATGCGGCCTCTTTTGGTCCCTTGTGCCCGCTGCTCTCCTTGGCTTATCGAGGAGCTGTGGCTTTTGAAAAGGGCCAAGAGATGCCTGGAGCACTGCTGGAGGAAGACGAGAAGCAAATCCAACTGAACACAGGTTAGAGCCGCTACTGAGGCTACCTTGTAGCAGTAAGAGCAGTGAAGATCGTAACTTCTCTGTTTTTACTGCACTCTCAGAGTGTCATTCAGTGGCCCTGCTTAGGGTCACCCGGTCCCTCCTTGGATGGGGGGCAGGCATGGAGGACCATTTATAGGGCTGAGCCAAGGAATTTGTGTAATACCTGTCAGACAAAATCACTCAAATTCACTCTTGAAACATAGAGTCAGGAGAGATGTCCAGGGAGAGGTCTTACCCAGTTATCTGGAATCAGTACAATTCCATTGAACGTGAGGAAGTGGACAGGGTCCTCAATGCTGTCAGGTCACCTCCTGCCAATTAGATCCATGTCCTGCCTGGTTGGTGAGTTTCAGGTGGGTATCCTGGGACCTTTTTGAGGCTCCTACTCAAAAAATCGTCACTTGACCCCACCTGCTTGGACAACTTCCATCCAGTCTCCCACCTCCACTTTTTGCGGAAGGTGGTTAAGAAGGTAGTTGCGTGGCAGCCCCAGAGGATCCTAGAGGAAATGGATGATTTGGACCCATATAGTCCGGGTTCAGGCCTGGCTATGGGACAGAAATGGCTTTGGTCGCACATGTGGATGATCTCTGCTAAGAATGGGATGGGGTTAGTGAATCCATCCTCATTCTACTTGACCCCTCAGCAGCCTTCGATATTATCGACCATCATATCTTTTTGGGTCAGCTACAAGAGTTGGGGGTGGGCAGCACAGTTCTGTGTTGGTTGGTTCAGCTTCTTTCTCTAGGGCTGGTCCCAATCGGTGCTGATAGGGGGTGAGAGGTCCAACTCTTGGCCACTACTTTGTGGCCTGCTGCAGGTTCAATACTTTCTCCACTTCTCTTTAAAGTCTACATGAAGCTGCTAGGTGAGATCATCCATCACCATGGGATGAGGTATCATCAATATGCTGATGATATGCAACTTTATATCTCCATCCCCAGGGACTTGAGTATTGCTGTATCCAGACCTTTTGCAGTGTCTGGAGACTGAGGGTCTGGATGGGGAACAACAGACTTCAACTGAATTCTGGTAAGACTATTTATATACAAGTGGCTTGCCCTGTCAATGTTAGTGAGAGTGTTCTCAGTGGTTCCTTGATTAGGCTGTTATTTACTATTTGTTTGTCTGAGTTGGTGGTTCCTTGGTTGGGGTATTGTTTATTGTCTGTTAGTCTAGTATTAATCTTGGTGTTAATCTCTGTTTATCCGGGTGTTGATTGGTGGCGTGAAGGTGTTCTGTTTTTTTCATTTCCTTTTTAGCTTTTAGATTGTCTCTTTTGAATGGTATGTAGATGTTGTTTATCTCTATGTGCCTTTTAATGGCTGATTTTGTCTCAGTGCCAGGCTTACAGGAATTCCCATTTCTTCCCCTTGTTCTTGGATCCCATAGTTTCACACCCCACTCACCAATTTCCAATCCTAGCCATTAAAAGACTCACGTTCTGAAGATTGTTGTAGAAGTCCACACTGCCTGCACAGAGATAACGGCCAAGCAGGGTAGCATGGGTAGTGAAGATGGTAGCTATTGGAAGTTTCCGGATCCGACAGAGAAAGAGGCCAACACCAGCCAACCACTCATGGAAATGACCAATGATGAATGGCTTTTCTTCACATTGTGCGGCAAACTGTACAAAAAGCACAAAAAGAGATGAAGAGAAGGATGTTGGCAGATAGGAACAACAGAAGTTTTCTGTTAGACACATATTCCCTTACCTCCCCTAGAAACCAGGCTGTGAGGAAGCCAAAGAGGACAGCATCATTGGCCTCTCGGTCATACCAGGGAATCCCAATGGAACAGCTTTCCCACAATTCAGTCTTCCAGCGATCCAAGCTCCAAGCGGTTGCCCCAATATCAATGAGGATCACATATGGTCCCCCCTCAATCAGCCAGCGACCAAAGTAAACCTAGATGGACATTACAGATAGATTAATGAAGAGGAGAATTATGAATGCTATTTTCTTCTCTAGTCCAGAGATCTTCTGTAAAGCACAATCAACAAAGCATGAATTGTAAAAATCAGTGCTCAATTGAACAAGTTTTATCATCAACTTAATAATAGCTGCCTTCATGAGGTTATGTTTTTGAATGATGAACAAGTAGTTTGTCTCTCAGATTCTCGAAAGAACATATATTTTACAATTTCAGGGGAAAAACGGAATGGTCAATCAGCAGACTGCATCAGCAAAAAAGATAATCATTGGAACAAGGAACAGAATTATGAGAAAAAAGGGGATCCTATATAAGGAAGTTCTACATATAATTCTACCTTATATCATCTGAGCTTCCAATCCTACCTATTTACAAGTTTCAATTTTCCTGTCTTTTGTTTTGCATGCTAGAAATATGTTTCCCATTTTTCTGTGGAAACTGAAATGCTTGAAGGGCCCAAATTTATACCATCAGATTATCAATGGAATTATGGAAAAATAAAGTACTCAAACTATTTATGTATACATTAATATGTTATCTGTATATGCAAGGTGGCTTGAATCATGATTTCTTTACTTCAGATTTTGCACTCTGAAACTGCAAAGCTAATGAGATGTCTCAGTAATTTATTTTAGTGTCAAATTCCCCTCCTTTCCAGTGGACCCTGTAGATTGTGACCTCCATTTTAATCCAGAACAGTTTGTCCTTCATCTCTCAGACCTGCCTCTTCTTTAACTAATGATATCATCTCCACTCAGTTCACATGCCAAAGTGTGCAGTACTGTGTGTATATTTCTAATTTTAGCCTCTGGTTCATGTTACCTCATCTCTATTTCATAAAAGGTCACTTGCCTGGGGTTGTTTTTTGCTGGGCAACCCAAAATAATATCTTGCTCTGAAATGGGGTTAGAATGGGTGGCTAAAATAGAAAAATCAAGTAAAAAGAAAGGGGTATTTGAATGCAACCTGTATGTACATTCCATAAATAAAAATAGTTAATATCTATGTTCAATAGTTGCAGCTTACACTTAAATTTGTTCTTATACTGATGTTTTTTTGCTTGCGTATACCTGTTTTGGGTGGCTTCATCAGGATAAAAGAAATTTACCTTCATCATAATAGTTTTGATCATAATAGCTTTGCTATGTATCCAATTTGGAGCCAATGCTTACATTATAGCGCTTGGTGGCACAAGCAGTTCAGACACTGGGCTTGTTGGCCAGAAGGTTGGCAGCTTGTACTTGAGACCCAAGTGCTGCTCTGTAAGGGGGTGAGTTCCCATTATTTGCTCCAGTTCCTGCCAACCTAGCAGTTTGAAAGCATGTAAAAATGCAAGTAGATAAATAGATACCACCTTTGGGGAGAAGGTAACAGCATCTCTGTGCCTCGGTGTATGGCCACATGACCATGGAAGTGTCTTCAGCCAACAGTGGCTCTTCAGCTAGGAAGCAGAGATGAGCACTGTTTGGCAGGGAAAACCTTTACTTTTTGCCTTTACCTTTTACTTACATTATACACTACAGAAAATAAGCCAGAATCCCTGGCTAATTGGATAAATAATATACACATCTGTGCCAGGTTTATAATCCTAACTTTGGGAGCTGTAAACCAACATCCTGGGTTTCTATTATCACAGTGGCAGGGCTTTTTGAGAAAGTTGTCCAACTCCAGGGAACGGTGCTCATTTCTGTTTCATAGCCAAAGAACTGGCGTTGCCCGAAGACACTTCCGTAGTCATGTGGCCAGCAGGACTATATGCCAAGGCACACAGAACGCTGTTACCTTCCCACCAAAGGTGGTGTCTATTTATCGCTTGCATGCTTTCGGACTGCTAAGTTGGCAGGAGCTGGGGCAGGTAACGGGAGCTCACTGTGTTAATCTGCTGACCTTCTGACTGACAAGCCCAGTGTCTTAACCACTCAGCCACCGCATCTCCTCACAGATATTGCAGCTTGCATGAAAACCACACCACACAAATCTTTTGCTCAGCGGTGTTCTACTGACTTTAAAGCAGATATTGGACTTCCTGGGTCCTTTAGCAGTTGTGGGGCCAGAATTCCCCTCCTTCTCATCTGTGTGATGATTGTGGCTGGCGCGGATGGGAACTGGGGTTCAGCAACTTTAGAAGACCACAGATTCCCTTTTCCTCTACATCTGCACCTCGTGCCAAATACATGGGCTGCATCACAGTGACGTAACTTGAAGCCTGTAGCCCAATGACAGGGCATCCATTCCCTTTGCACACAGAAAAGTCCTAGCTTCAATCCTTGTCAGCTCTGATTAAAATAAGGCTAACAGCCTTTGGCCAATTGCCTGCATGAAGTCCCAAGATTCATTCTACACCTGACAGATCAAGCTGTCAAAATCTGGCAGCAAAGTAAGGTTTCTAAAGAGAAATAAAGGTTAACATCGATGTCTGAGATTTCCAGTGAGCTCAACATCCTTATTTTTGCCTTAACTCTGCCTCAAATCCCAGATCTCCATATTCATGCCATATCTTCAAGAACTGTTTGGAAGTTGAGGAGACTAAAAGTAATCCCTAGTAACAAAAAAAGCCTCACATTAGAGTGATCTTCAGTGGCAATCAGCCACTGAATTAATTTCTAATCCCCCTCTGTTGGAGCCCCAAATTCCTCTTGATGTTCATATAGTATGTAAAGATGAATAGGTTGGCCCACCAGCATGCAGAAATTTTTGGAGTCACCTCACTGGTGATGGTCTGCCACTCCAGAACAATGTTCCTTTTACACTGAGGGAGAAGATGATTAAAATCTCAGAAGGTGCCTTCACCTGGGCAGAACCTCCACAGTCCTGGTCTTGCAAAGAGAGCTGGCAGGATAGTTGTGACTTCCACAGCTTCTTTTTAAACAGTTATAGGTGTCCTATTGCAAAAGATCAAAGCACCTTTGCTGGCTGCGGGGACGCTGATGTTTCTAGTTTTCAAACAGTGTTTCCAACTCTCTCATAGCCTGGGCTAATTTCTAATATGCACTGCCCACTAATGGAAGTTCCATTTATTTAATTTAACCAAGAGTAATTTCTTTTTGTCTAAAAAAACTAGTAATTTTTAATTTATCAAAAGTGTACAAAGGAAAAAGGGGAAAATGATTTTAAAAAGGACCAAATGAATTTAGAAGAGTTATTTCAAAATGTTCATATGATCCAGGTATTATTTATTACACAGAATCTATGACATCTGGAATTCCAGTAGAACCTCAAAAGGTATCCACAAACTTCCAAACTGAATTAAAATAATAATTTTAAACTGTGCAGAAACCTTGCACAATTTCAGCATTCTTATGCAAGATTTCACAAGATTTCAGGGTGAGATTGCCAATATTTTTTAACTCGCAACAAAGTTTAAAAAACAGGCATCTGGACTGGATTTTTCTCAAGTCGAAGTCGTTTCGCCTTTAATCCAAAAGGCTTTCTCAATTCTGAAATTGAACTGGTAAGAGAGCTGGTATATACTCTTCTAGG
>JANHZU010003613.1:68133-91749 GCA_032468055.1 Acrochordus granulatus
TGCTTTGAATTCAAATTCTTCCATGCTAGAACTCACACCAAAAAAAGATGTCATGGGAAATTGGAGTGCTAAAATAGGAAGTCAAAAGATAACCAGAATAACAGACAAGTTTGGCCTTGGAGTACAACATGAAGCAGGACAAAGGCTAACAGAATTTTGTCAAGAGAATACACAGGTCATAACAAATACACTTTTCCAACAATCCAAGAGGTGACCCTACACATGGACATCAGTAGATGGTCAAAACCAAATTCAGATTGATTATATTCTTTTCCAAATTTGCTGGCATATTCACTCAATATGCCAGCAAATTTGGAAAACTCAACAGTGGTCACAAGATTGGAAAAGATCAGTTTACATCCCAATCCTAAAGAAAGACAATGCCAAAGAATGTTAAAATTGCACATTATACAGTATTTGAGCATTTAGCAAGGTTATGCTCAAAATACTACAAGTTAGACTTTGGCAGTATATAAGCTGAGAACTACCAGATGTACAAACTGGGTTTTGAAGAGGCAGAGGAACTAGAGATCAAATTGCCAACATTTGCTGGATCATAGAGAAAGCAAGGAAGTTCCAGAAAAGTATCTACTTCTGCTTCATTGACTACACAAAAGCCTTTGATTTTGTAGATCACAATGAACTGTGGCAAATACTTAAAGAGACCACCTTACTTGTCTCCTGAGAAACCTGTATGCTTGTCAAGAAGCAACAGTTAGACATAGAACAACAGATTGGTTCAAAATTGGAAAAGGAGTATGATAAGGCTGTATATTGTCACCCTGCTAATTTAACTTATATACAGTATATCATGTGAAATGCCTGGATGGGTGAATCACAAGCCAGAATTAAGATTGCCAGGAGAAATATCAACAACCTGAGATATGACAATATCATTCTAATGGCAGAAAGTGAAGAGGAACTAAAGATCCTCTTGATGAGTGTGAAAGACGAGAGTGCAAAAGCTGGCTTGAAACTCAATGTTAAAAAATCATGGCATCCAGTCCCATCACTTCCTAGCAAATATCAGGGAAAGAAATGCAGTGACAGATTTTACCTTCTTGGGCTCCAAGATCACTGCAGATGGTAACTGCAGCCATGAAATCAAAAGATGCTTGCTCCTTGGGAGGAAAGCTATGGCAAACCTAGACAGTGCATTAAGAAGTAATCACCTTGCCAACAAAGGTCCACATAGTCAAGGCTATGGTTTTCCCAGTAGTATTGTATGGCTATGAGAGCTGGACCATAAGGATTGAAGAATTGATGCTTTCGAATTGTGGTGCTGCAGAAAACAACTAAGGGTCCCTTGTATGGCAAGGAGATCAAATCAATCAACCCTCCAGGAAATCAACCCTGATTGCTCATTGGAGGGACAGATATTGAAGCTGAAGCTCAAATACTTTGGCCACATAATACGCAGAGAGGACTCATTAGAAAAGAAAATCATATGTTGATTTTGAAAATATTGAAAAGGAGAAGGGGACGGCAGAGGATGAGATAGATAGATAATGTAGTCAGTGTGATGGGTGTGGGCTTGGGAAAGCTCCGGGAGACAGTGTAGGACAGGTAGGCCTGGCATACTGCAGTCAATGGGGTCACAAAGAGTCAGACACAATTGCACAACTGAACAACAATGATCACATGGTTGCATTTTGTGTCTTCTTTTCTCTGTTTTCCACAGTGACTTGCTTAACCGCCATCATAAAAACTGTTGTAAAACTGAATCCACTCAACTTTCAACAAAAAAATTATGGTTCAATTGGGGATGTAAATGGAGGATCACCTGTAAATGTAATCACTAATATATGCCAATAATTAAATTGTCATTAAATACAGAAGACAAGATGAATATAGTATCACTGCATGGATACATATCCATTAACATTCTTGATATTAATTCTTGAAATTTATATTTTTCAATATAAATTGAAAAGGTTCTTTAAAGACAGTCCATATATAGCACATTATAGTGATCCACTTGTGATACAACTTGAGGAAAATTGGTCTTGCTAATCTACCAGCCTAAACTGAAGGCACTGCAAACTACCCTTTACAACTAATCACTTAAATCCAAATGTTGGGTTATAGAGCAATCCAACAAATTGTGATTTTTTAAAGACTATACAATACACCTATTTTTCTTGGCTTTTGGAAGCTCACTGGATGATTATAAGACAGTTCCATCCACCTCACAAGGTTGTGGAAAAAACATGAGGATGAATTACTATGTTCAGTACTTTTAACCCATGGGGAAAGCCAGGAAATAAAATAAAATGAATAAATGTGTTGGTTCTGATCCATCTTATAACCATATTAGAAATCTAGCAATTTGCTTGGGACTGATTCCAAAAGAAAAATAAACTGATCTTTCATTCATGAGTCTGAAAATATGCAGTCTGTATTCTAAAATAACCCCTATGATCTCTAGAGATTAAGCTAGAATTCAATGTGTTTGTTTACAAACGACTAAAGCTAAAATCACCATAACATGCTTGCCTAAAACTGAGAAATATCAGAATGACAAAGTATTTTAATATGATGAGATCAAAGGAGGGCTTTTTCAGTAAGGATCTCATGGCAAATATACCATACTTGTCACCTCTCTACCAAATCTCTTGAGACTTAGTCAATAAAGCTAATTCAACTACGCATGTGCATAAGAGGTTGATCCCATATATGATCCATATTCTCAGGCTCTATAAGCTGACAAAGTTACAAAATCAGTGCAAGAGACAGGATTACAATCTGCTACAACCACAGCCTCTAAGGGATCAGATCTAAGTTACTTTAACTCATAAAATGTCCTACTGGCTTGTTATAATGAAACAGAATTAAAGACAGGAGGGATTAAAACTGGTCAACCTTTTGCAATCATTTCTGGTGTTTCAGTGAAATTAAGTAATAAGTTTAATTGTAATATGAATACCTGAAAATCATTATTTTTTCTACCATTCTCTGACATGACGTTAGATATATTTGAAAAAGCAACTGAAACATGATAACCGAGCACAGCTCTTCAGAACGAAACTCTATTTATATGAAGTATGCTGGAAAGTCTTTAAGCTGTTATAACTTCTTGAACAGTACTATATAAACACATCTTTTGAGATTTCTTAGTTATGGGAAGCACTGGCTTAAAAAAATCAAGTGCGCTCAAATCTTGTCTTCTGAGTGAACATGGGATTCCAAAGTGCTTCTCCCATCAACTGGGGCACAGGGAGAAAGCATTACAAACCTTGTTGAATTTCTTTGACCTGCTTGGTTATTTTGTTGCCCAGTGTTTTGTAATGGAGAATCACGTCGGGATAACACAGGTGATCTGGATGTGGTTCTTACCGGTACCTTATGGAGTGAGGAAGGGTAATTAAAAATAATTAATCCAGTGTTGCATAGCAAAAACTAATTCTCTTTTGTTCCTGTAAAGATATACATAGAGATATACACAGATAGACTGTTAAATATATAGAGATATATTACTAAAATACTAAAAGGTCTAAACAAAGTAGTTCTATTGATTAAAATTCACCAATTACAGAACCCATCAACCCAGTTGGATTGCACTGAAAAATATCAAGTTTAGTAAACAGCTACTATAAAAACAAATAAATATCCACTCACAGACCATCATGACAGAACATAGAACTTTAAAGCAAGGGATTCACAAAGCAATTTGCAATAAAGCATGGGAGTTTAGAAAATTAAGCTCTAAGGAACCAGCGAATGCCTAGTAATGGATCAGTAAAAGGCAGACTAGGAAGAAAGCAAGATTATATCTGATAAAAGTATATCAAATTAAAAAAAACCTGTGTCAACAATATCTTAAAATACTAACTTCAGTTAATTAAAGGGTGAAAAATAACTTTTGATTATGAATTTTTTGTTAATGCTTTTTTGGATATTATCCTTTGTATGATAAATATTTTATTTCTGAATAGCAGACATAGCTTATACATTTTTGTTGATCTTCAATAAAGGGAACACTTCTTGTAACCCATTAGCTATTTGAAAAAGGCAAATTCTTTTTGTTAAAAGAAAGAAAAAGGGAGGAAAAGGATAAAAATTATTATTACAAACCACCCTTAAATTTTTTCCCCAGGATGACTTTATGAACACATTAAAAGCACAAATTGCCTGTTTCCAATATTCTACAGGTGTGCATTCACTAATTAAAAATCTAGCACATGCCTTTTGTTATTCTTTTATTTAAAGAAGTCAGACTTCTGTCTTTCTATTTCTTACCCTTGGAGGCACCTCGTCACTGTCTGATCTAGCCCAAGACTTTTGGGTGAGGTCAGGTACCTCAGATTTAGAGTCAGAACTCTGATTTAGCACTTCACTGCGTGAAGGTGGATATGGGTCCTGAGAGCGCAGATGGTGATGTGCAAATTTGGGAGAAGGGTCACTGAAGGAATGGGACCGCGAGACAGGGGGAACATTGTTCTTGAGAGATGCCAGATGAGACCACTGTACCTTACAAAAAAACAAAACATAGAACATTCAATGCGTTCTGTACAACTGGCTTTTCCCAATTAAACACAGAATAAAAGGCAAGAAGGATTTAGCTGGCAGGATAGTCACATCTTAGATATGACGCAAGGCAAACACATGATGAAATCAATGGGCTGAAAGCAAGGAAGGTGCTTAGAGGACATGAAGAGCTGTGAACACAGTGCACTGGCGGTGTCAGAAGGCATATTCTGAACATACAGATTAATGGAAAGGAATGACAGCAAATCCCACACTACAGATTTGTTCTAATATGTGATCAAGGCTCCAAATGTGCCCAACAGTAAATTTAAAAATTCAATAGAAGAATCAAATTTGGGAGTAGCAGGACTAAAAACAAGCAAACCAACAAGCTGGTAAATATAATGGCTGTGAAACAATTTTCTCGTATCTTCAGAATGTGAAATATATTGCATTTAGGCATTATGGAAGAATTACATGAAATTAAAAAGCACTATTTATTTATCAACAATTATACGTACTGGTTTATATATATGCTCTGGACAATATGCACATATATACTGTAGACACAGACATAAATCATGTATTATGTGACATATTCATATACTGTATATATTTGCACATTAAAGGCCACATAAATATGATCATATGCATTTTGTCACATTCAAGGTAAACTTTACAATAATACTTTGTTGATGCACGTAGTGTTATAGAATTATACTATGACCACATTTTTTCTTTGGCATCAGAAACTATTCAAACATGAAATCTAAATAAGTTTCATAAAATACTAGAAAAGGAAAGGATACATAATAAACAAGAAATTTCTTGTAAATTAAGAAATGTCTATTGCACAAATGTGTTACATAAAAATTATATGTTATGTAAAAATTGTATTTTAGAAGAGTGTAATAACTGTTAAGGAACTCTCCCTTTTAAATAACTCTAAAAAACTAAACACTATTAACTGCCACAAGTATTCAGAACTAGCTTCTATTTTCTCAACATAAACTTCCCAAAAGCCTTTTAACTTCCTAGTGAGAAATAGTTGGATATTTTTGACAATTAGTATTCCATATGGGTTTTTTTGACTTATTACTATAAATTGTTAACATAAATATACCAAAAAAAACATACATTGTTATAAGGGTATACCTATCAGATGGATGTATACAAAAATCCAGTCACTATATTTTTTTTTAAATTTAATTTATATGTTGCCGATTCCAGAGACTCTGGGCAGCTAACAAAACAATCAATAAAAACATTAATTAAAAATATTAAAAAATAAAATAAAACATTAAAATAAAAATAAAAAAACTGGCAGACTTGAGGGGTGAGCGAAAAATATTTCATATACAAAAAGGGGGGTGAGGATGGCTAGTAATCAAACCAGCCACCTCCATGATGATAATGAGCCCCCCCCCCGAGCCCCAGGCCCTCTCGCAGAGCCAGGTCTTAAGGCCCTTCCGGAAGGCCATCAGGGAGGGGGCAGCCCTCAGCTCGAGGGGCAAGATGGTCCATGGGGCAGGAGCCACCACAGAGAAGGCTCTTCTCCTAGACCCCGCCAGCCGAAATTCCTTAGCCGACGGGAACCAGAGAAAGACTCCCCTGCTGATTCTGGTGGGCTGGGAGCTCCCCATCTGGGTGACACAGTTCCTCAGATAGCCTGGTCCTATGCCATGGAGGGCTTTAAAGGTCAATGTTAGCACCTTGAATTGCACCTAGAACTAGATAAATACAGGCTTGAATTGTATCTAGAACTAGATAAATACAGGCTTCTCACACAGAAGTCACAGGGTACTGATTCTTCCTCCTTAGCCCTAGGCCAAGCCTCATCTTGGAGCTGCAGTCAATTGTCAATTAAAAGTCCAGAGGGAAAAACATAAGAAGTTGAACTTTGTCCGATTTTTCCCCTAGGTGCCTGCATCACACACCCAAGATCTCGTATTCTGCATTCCATGATGAATGTTCAGATGTATGGCTTCTCCAAGAAATATTCTTATCTGAGGCAAAGAAAATATGCCGCTTTATTGTTACTGACTTATTTGAACACAGGCTGTGAGAAAGTCCTGCAAACTATCACAGGGTAATAGGACAGACCATGAAATATGCAGACAACAATATCTGAGGGAAGAACCCATAACTGAGACAGCTATCTTATTCAGAAGCAGAGATTCCCTAAGTAGCTGCTCATCTTGCATTCACACAAAGACCATCATCTTTAGCAGCAAAATGATGAGCAAAATGATGCCACCCATTGACAAGACAACATCTATAGTAAATTCAAGAAAACAGCTTGAGATATGTAGATTAAAAAATAATGTGTAGAAAAATCACTTTGTGGGGAAAGCCAAAATGCTCATAATAAGAAGACAAATGAAAAACAGAGGAAATGTATGAAATAAAGAGGCTAAAATCTTCAGTAGCATTTCACATTGTAACATTCTGTTGAAGATACAAGTGGTTGACTAGAATACTTTTCTGACATGGTCATTCCTGGAAAATTCCCTGATTAAATGTTTAAAGTGCAATGTTCTATTTAAAAATCTAATAACTATATAATTCAAATGTGTGTTTATTGAAATATATATGTAAACATTCTCAACAGCTAACTCTCTTTTGCAAAATTACAGTACACATTCTATGTATATTGGCTTGGAAGTAAAAGTCATTGCAGTCATTGGGATTTGTTGCATTTAACCAGGAGTGCCCAATCTTGGCAAATTTAAGATATATGGACTTCAACTCCCAGAATACCTCAGCCAGCTATGCTATGGATTTCCTATATCCTGCATATATTTAGTGATTGGTAGCATGATCTACTCTAGTACCTGTTGGAATAAAGTTTAATACATTAAAATTTCTTTTTTCATTATGTAACTGGGATGTTTGGAAATATTCTGTTACACCTGATTTGAAGGTGAGTATCTAAACAGAGATGCAGTTTCTCAAGGAATGAGTAACATTTCAAAAAGTTTCTTATGAGGTAGGAGTTGTGGGAGAGAGGTTGTATATATTTCATGTACAGATACATATCAAGAATACAGCTGCAGTATGCACAGCAAATGCTCAAAATTCAACCCAGGCCAAGAGAATTTTAACCTAAAAAGTGCTACTGTACATTCTAAAGCAAGCACATGAGAACAGCTTTATAGTATAATTGGCAAATATTCAAATTACCAGGAATCCCTATCCTTTTTTTAAGGAACAAAGTGGCTTTCTAATTGTTCTTTGAATCAATCATATTACTACAGAGAAAAGCAAACTGAAATACTGTCCTTGGAATCTCAACTTCCAGATATGTAGCAACTGATCCCAGAAAGGGACCTTCTTAATAAATATATGGTGACAGCAGCCTAATGAAGTGGACTGCCCTGGAAATATTCACTATAAAAAGGTACTGTATCTGTCTGTCATTTAAGAGAAGCACTAACCTACGTATGAAAGATTTATGAATGGGAGGATCTGAGAACAGCAAAGGGAGGGGGAAAGGCCTAAGAGATTTCTTAAACTGCTGAGCAATGTTGCTTGGAAGAAACTACATTACAGGACGTTCCTTCCCTCAGAATGAGGATATTTGAATTAAAGTACTTTTTGTTCTAACATTCAACATGCCAGTTTAAAGATATATGGACTTTATATATTCCCAAAATCTTTTATCTCTCAACCATGCCCTTCACAGTTCAATTAATTGCCTACATGCTGGTTGACTAGGACTTGGTCCTTGTCTACTTGTTCATTCAAAAGAGCCTTTGACCAGCAATCAGATAAGTTTCTGGTTCTACAGACTCCATTCCCAGGTGACAGCTGAATTCAGATCCTCAGTTCTTTCCATGTTGTTCACCTTCGGCTTGCAGATAGCTTTGTAGAAACCTGTTTCTAGCCACATTCCCACAAGCAAAGAAATTCAGGCCTTCCAATTCCCATCTATCCTTCTGTTCCAACTTTTGAAACCTAATCTTTTCCCTAAGATCTTTTTTAAAAATAATCACCACATACCTTTGTTGGCCACCTCCCAAGCCACTTCGAAAAGAATGGCATTATCCAGGTCAAGTTCATCTTCCCAGTCCTCTAATCCAGAGAGCGAGGTCACTGACAGGCTGCGGGTCAATGGCATGGTCTCAAGAGGACAAAAGCAAGGGCAAGATGACTCAGGGGGGAGAGGGGATCTCTGAGCCTAACCTGGAGAAAGAGAAAGGAAGACGTAGTCAAGGGACAGGCCAACATCTGCCCTGGACCATCACAGCAGGCAGACATTTCAGCCTAAATGCTGCTGGCCTACCTTGTTTAAGCCATTGCAAGCCAATCCCCCCCCCGGGCTCTTCTAACCCGTGATCTTTGGGATGCTTGCCTTTAGTCTGGAGTAGCAGCAACAGCTGAGGGAAGGAAGAGGGTAAGATGGTGGAAATCTCCTGGACTCGGGGAAGCTGCAACAGTTGAGGTCCTAGAGCAGTTTACCAGGGGTAAATAATTTGGGAGTAACCAGGAGACTCTATAAGGATCCTGGGTGCCCCAAGGAAGGAAGAGGAATGCGAAATCATTAAAAGCAAGTCTTTAAAAACAAAAGGCAAGAAGAAACGGTCCCCCCCATCCCCGTTTTACAGACCGGGTCCCTTATTTGGACAGGGTGATGTGCAAAGGAAAGAACAAGCAACAAAGTTCCCTTAACGGGACTGCAGGAAACAGGAATCGGGGATGGGGAGAATCTCACATTTGGGGGGGGCAAAACGGGTCCCCCGAAATTGCCCGGGGGGATGCGAGGTTATAGTAACGCCTACGCAGGGGAAAATCAATGTCACAAGATTTGCGGGGGAGCATTCAATCTCGGTCCCGTGAGAAACCGGCGATGCGGGAAGGAGCCGGGAATGAATAAAGCTCTGTGCGCCTTTAAGAACACCAGCGCGATTCTTGGGCCTTTAAGGGAACGGGGGACCCCGATCTCTTGGCGAATGTGGGGAAGCCCCTCGCACTTACCTCTCGGGAGCTGAAGTCGGAAGAGACCCGGCGCCCCCCTCCAGCACCGCCCCCGCCCCCACCACGCAGACCCCGCAGCCCCGCCCCGAAGGGTGTTACAAGGACTGAAAGGAGAAGCGTTGCCGCTGCCGCGAAGATGAGGGCGGGGGGAGGCTTCCTGCGAGTCGTCTTTCGGAGGAAGAGAAATCGGAAGGGAAGCAAAAAAAGGGGGGCGGGGGAGATAAATGAGATTCGGAGGTAAAAATAAAGTGTGGTAGAGATAGGCAGGAATGAAAGAAAAACACCGCGTAGCGCAGAACAGCCGATTAAAAACAAGAGATTGTGGATGAATAATGGGGTATCGATGTGAAGAATCGGAGTAAAAGATTGCGGCATAAAGTTTGAAGGGAAAAACTTACAGATTTCAAGACAGCTGCTGAATGGGCAAGTTTTTAGGAAAAGAAATGAAGAAGGAAACACTAAAAATACTTACTCGGAGCATAAGGACTGCATGGGGTTTTATGCACCATGGAATTCAAAAAAATATATGAGATTTAGTTGCACGAGATTTATGTTTTATTACTTTTTTCCACTGACATTTTCAGTCTTGAAAAAACTTCAAGCCAATTTCCCACATAATCGTCAACTCGAGGTTCGATGGACTTCGACACCCACAATTTGGTTGGAAACTGAAACCTGGCCTTACCTAGATGACATCACACCAGGAAGATTTGAATCAAGAATTCCTCAGTTCTAAGCAAAATTCTGATGTTGTAAGCTAGGCTCCTAGAGATTAATTCAAATAAAAAAGAATATTTATGGCTCGGAGTCGAAGTGTGAGCAGAGAGCACCTAGGATTCCACGAGAGATTAATTCAAGACCAGGTTGAACATTTTCAGTAACACAGGATTATAAATCAAGTTAGAAAAAAGGAGAGGAGGGAATGTGGCGAAGCAGTTTCTCCTAATTTAGCAGATGGGAATCTGGTATCTCTTTGGTCTCATCTTTCATAGAATCGTAGGGCTTGAAGATACTTTGGAGGTCATCCAGTCCAACCCCATTGCCTAAGACACACTGCGATGGTGTTTAAAACATTTTCATGCTTCCAAATATCACTGTCCAGTTCCGGGTTGCAGAGAATTTGTCATCGTTTTGAGTTCCAGACCTCCCTCTTCTTGGCAATACACTGTTCTATTGATTATGTTAAATAAGAGACTCTGGTTAGCCGACCTTCCTCGTTTTTTTAACTTCCTCCGCAGTGACCGTGAAGCCACCCGGCACGTACACTCGCACACGCGCGTTTTCCCAACTTCGTCCAACACATATTTGTCAATGGCCTCACGTCGGACCAATAGGAAAGAACCAAAGTTCTACCAACCGGCTTCCACGAGAGAATTCAAAAGACCCGCCCTCTATTTTCCAGGAAGCTTTCATTCGTTGGTGGAGACAGTTCGCGCCTCATGAATGATCACAAGAACAGCCATTGATATTTGTCGGTTTATTAATGGACCCTCGTTTCAACCAATTACCTTTAAGTTTTTGATCAAAAAGACCAGCTTCCGAATGATGCTTCGCTCTTCCTAATAGAACGTGAATGAGTAACACAAATCACTGAACTGCTGTACTAATAACTGCTCCTTCTGGATTTGATTTTCTATCAATGGCATATTTAAAATCGGCAAACAGGTTGTTAAAAAGAGAATGAAGGATAGAAAAGGTGGTTAATTTGCAAATGATCAAGACAAAAAGTGGCTTAATAAGCGGCGTTTTGCTGTTGAATGGCACCTCGTCAGCCAATCCTGTTTCCCTTATTTTTAGGATGGCCATGTTCGCCTTTGAAGGCAGTTGCAAAGAGAATTGTTGTTGTTATTCAGTCGCGCAGTCGTATCCGACTCTTCGCGACCACATGGACTGCATTACGCAAAGAGAATAGCTTTCGATAATTTGAGGGACTGAGAATTTCCGGTCTTCGCCACTGCTTTTTCCCCTTCAAAATAAATGGTGCCGTCTCCTCCCCCCCGCCCATCCGTTGGCACACCGTGCTTCCCTCATGGCGAAGCAGCTTGCAATAAGGTTTGAATGCGAACGCTCCTCTTTGACAGTCACTTAGGGTGATCAATGCGTTGCTTCTTCCCGCCCCTCAAAGCTCAGACACCAAGATCTCAGAGAAACGCAGATACATTGCTCTGACTGACATTTAAGTCCCCCAATTATCCGAGACACCGCCTCGAATCCTTATTGGTGAAAGGTTTCCCACTTCACCAATGACGTTTCCTGATCATAATGACGGGGCGTTCCCCAATGTTGCCCACCTTGGTCGAATTGACCGCAAAAAGGAGTCTGCGCCTGCGCGCGCCGAGCCCTCCTTCGAAATGTGCCCAATACGGTTGAACTAACGCGAAGGAGCGCCCTTTCCGACAGACGGAGATCCCACCGGCCAATGAAAACAGGGAGGCGGAGCTGCCCTCTTTTTTTTCCCCTTCCCTTTTGAGTGATGGCGAGGCCGCCCAATGGAATGCCCAGTTCCCTCCTCTTGACTCAACGAGGCTGGGGGAGTCCGGCCAGCGGTTCTCTTTTTCTGTCTCATTCGCAAGATGGCGGAGGCTGCAAACTGCATCATGGAGGTGAGGGAGTGGGGGGGGCAGGGGAAGAGAAAGAAGGAGGGAGCCGGAGGCTGCCCCTGGTACCCTCCGAGGATCCCTCAGTCTTTACCCACCGAGTCTCTTCCAGACCCTCATTACGCCATAGGAATGGGAGGGACGGCTCAAGCCCCCCTTCCAGTGACAGCCCCCCAGGCTTGACGGGGCCCCTGGAGAGCGTCTGCCCTCCGCTGCCGAGTGACCGAGCCCCCTAATTTCTGCCCCTCTCTGCCTTTCCCCTTTCTCACCTTTGGCGGCTCCATGCACACCTTCCCCGCCCTTCCTTTCCCCATAGTCGTCCTTTTTGTCGCCGTCTCCGCCCCCGGCTGTCCCATATAAGAGATGGGTCACGGAGAAAAGCGCTCTCCCCCTCCCCCCCAGATACGTGTGCGGGGCTGTTCCTGGCTAAGTTATGAAGCGGGAAATCGGATTTTCAGATCTGATCGGATCTCCTCTGAGCTCCCCTTCCGACGTTTCGACCCGTTTGCGCGGAAAGGCTCGCCCCCTTTTCCCCTTTTTAATGCGGTTTCTTTCCTCGCGGGAGCTGCATGGCACGCTTGCCCCACAGGGCCCGCCCCCTGTGGCCCAGGGAGGCCCCTGGAGCTCCTCCCCCGCCAGCCTCGGAGCTCCGCGCCGGCCCCCAAAGCCTTCCCGCCGCGGGTCTCCTGCAGGGCCGCGTGGGGTTTCTGCTCCTCCGGTGGTTAGCTTTTCCCTCGGTAAGGGAGGCCCATCCACCGTGGGGTGCAGCAACCCCCTAAATTGCGCTCCCTTCCGCTGGAAAAGGTTCCGACTTGCCGCCGACAGAGAACTCTTTGTTCGCGGACGCTCCGGTTTTTTCGACGGCGGTCCCAGTGCCTCTTTGGCGCCTTTGCGTTTCCTCCTTCGGGCAAACTTGCTGATTCTCGTAATGCTGAATATTATGAATTGCTGAATCCTTCCCACTCATGGAAATGCAAAATTAACCCACCGACCAGGCCCCCCCCGCCCCATATATTTTTGCCCAATGAACCTCCTAATTCTTTACAGAAATAAGAGGGTACCTCTTTTTCAGATCACCATAGATCATCTGAAGTGGTTCCCTCCCCTTTCTTTTGGCCTGGTCTTCCGCCTGAAGGAAGCTGTGGGCCTTAATGCCACTGATTCCCTCAGGGGGGTTGCTCTTTACTTTGACAGGCTCATTGTGCTCACTGTCCCAAAGGGGCTCTGATGCCTTATGCTAAATTATGGCCTTTTGGCCCATTGTTCCCATTTGCTAACAGGGTTCTTACACCTTGTAGTAGCCTATCCCTTTACAGCGAATTTGCTGTGGATAGAAAAACATTTCTGAGACTTATCTAAAACTCACAAATGAAATGGGCACAATTGTTAGGAGGAACCGCTTTGACATGCTATGATTTATATAAGATTGTTTGAAGAAATGAAAGATTTCAGGATCTTCAGAAAGCTTAGATCATGCTGGGGTGAGATTTGTGTGAAATGCAAAGCTCAAGTTGAGTCTGAACTAAATTTGGGGGCGGTTGGATATCAGTGGTTACAAAGCATAGGCTTCAGGGAGCTGCAAATTTTGAAGAAGGATTGTGGAGTGGATGAATTATTTAAATTGGCAGCTTACAGAGTTTGAAGAAGATTGGGAGGAAGAAATTATGTACTGTATAGCTAAGCAAGAATTTGAACATTTGCCTATGTTACTTGGGGTGCTCAATGGTGAACATGGGTAAAAGAAACACCCATGTTGGGAATCCTTTCCCTTTGCCAAGTTTCCTTCCTAGAATGGGAATGACAGGATCTAATAGTTGGTCCATTTAGGCCAAACTTCTTTACCTGGACATTCACTATATATTGCTTATTAATAAGTACTTCAGATGTTCATGAGTTGAGGAAAGCTGATTTAGGCCATTGAGTTTAGGCCCTTGCTTGATGCAGGAATCCAAATTAATATTACCCCAATAAGTGACTCTTCAGCTTTATTTTGAATTCATTCAATTTAAAGATTATCACCTCAGGAGATAATTGGTCACCTTAACAGCTGTTTTTTAAAAGTATATCCAAGAGTACTTGGAGCTAGGTAGTATGTAGCATTTACTCATGTTACTTTGCTTTGGCACAATAAAGGATGGATTACTGTGCCAGGGTTTTCAGGTTTGCCTAAATCAATAGTAGCACAGGTAACTTACGCTTGATTACAAAAAGAGATCCTATTAGAAGTGGGCTAGCACTGGCATCTTGTGGTATAGCTGTGGCATATATGTCAGCTAAAAATTTATCAGAACATCTATAAGAGCGTTTTGGAAATAATTACTTTATAACTGGCAAAATATTAAGGATGTGGGGAACAAGGTGGTCCCAGGCATGAGGAGATCTCCTCATGTAGCATGAGGAGATCTTGTCACCTGATGGAGTCTCCCATGCACATCTTAAACAATCCAATATCTTAAATAATGCAACATTTACCTACTGAATGTTTAAATAACTACATCCAGTACAGCTGTGCTTACCAGCTCTTCTTGGAAGTGCTGTATCTGAACTGAAGTGGAGTGGGTGGTGGAGAGAGCTGTCATTGGGTAGGTATATAACTAAAACCTTGATGTCTGGCATTGCAACTCTGCTGGCATTTCAGATGCCTTTTTTTCTATTCTTGGCATGGGATTATGATAATCCCATAAAAAGCCTCTTTGTGACTAGAGGCAACCTTGCTCTGCTGTAATTCTGTTAGATGATATGGTTGCATAGAAGGTATATACATTATTTGCAGGGAAGGGTGCTAGCCTATTTTTATCAGAGAGGACATACTACTGAAGATTGACCTCTCTGATCTTGCATTTGCCAGTCCTGTTGTTTATTTCTTATTTATTCAATTTGTATAGCCGCCCTCTCACATATGTAACTCTGGGTGGATTGTTGCAATGTTAAATGCTGGTTTCAAGCTCTGAAAGGAAAATTGGTCTTTCTGGACACCATTGGAAAGCATAGCAGAAACTACCATTAACCACTCACATTAAGAGACATCCCAGAACTTAACTGTTTATTAACTTTATCATTTTTTTGCCTCACTCCCTCTTCCACCTTAATTGTTAAAATGATCCAGGCTCCGGATCAGTTCCCGTTGAGCTCCGAATTGACATTCTTTCCCTTGTTACTCTCTCTCTCCTAGAATTTTGTAACCACGCTGGCTAATGGGATGAGCCTGCAGACTCCGCTAGAAGATGTAAATATCCTTTGAGTTCATGAACACTAGGCTAGTGCTTGGCCCTGGGTGTGGTGAGGCACAATAGCCCAGGCCAAATCTTTTCCTGTTGTGTAGCCGGCTTGGTGATGCATCATCCATTAGTCCCCTTTGCATCTGTCTTTTGCTAAAATTGCATCTGTAGTTATCCTCTTGCTTTTGTAGCTCTTGCTTAGATGTACTGCCCTTCTCTAAAACTGTTAGGACTAACTTAATACCATTTCCCAAAAGTTCTAGATATAGACTATACTTCCTTTCTGGTTCTTTGTCCCCTTCTTCACAAAATCAATTTATATTCCTGTTTCTTCTGTCTTGCTTCTGTATGCATCTTTTAGACCACATCCTTTAGTTAATTCTGCGATACAGTGCCTGTTCAGTCTGAGTGGCTAAACAGTGCAGGATGGAAAAAGAATGGGGTTCCTGACAATGTCGTTTTTTGTGCAGTGGATATTCTTAAATCATACTGGTTAAAAATATGGAGCCAGGTTCGTAGTGATTTATTTAAAATTATTCTTCCTGCTGTTGATGTAGACTTTTATTTATGTCCTTGGAGGAAACTGACTAGAGCCTATTCTCTTTTGATCCACTGATAAAGTTGCAAATAAAATAATAGTATTTTACCACAACTCTTAGGCCTTCTTTCCTTTTGAGGTGGAAAACATTTTCTACTGTTTTCTCAGGGGTGGGTGAAATGTGTATGCAATCCTTGATATTTTGGAAGAGGAGAAAGTATGGGGGTTGGTTTGAGGTTTTGAATATTAGGCCAAAGAACAGAATCATTGCACTTAGCCCAACTGCTTGATTTGCACATAGCTGCTGCTTCTGATGTACTGCACAGATTGTTGCCCCATGGTGTTTTATGTGTCTCTTCCTAAATACCACTTTTCAAGTTTTAGCATTTATCTCAGGTATACAAATTATTATAATGGGGATCAAATTATATTTGTCTTGAATGGCATCTTTTAAAAAATCAAACTTATTTTCTGGTTGAAATATTTGTTAAATTTATTATTTATATACTGCTTAAAAGTTTGTACCTCAGGGTTTTTTAAACTTTCTCCTTTCTCTTGGTCATTTTAAACAAAAAGCTAAGTGTAAGATGTTGACAAGTTGGGGACACTGTGCGGGGCAGAGCTGGAGGGTTCTGAGCCAGAGCATTGGTTGCATTGGGAGCACTTGGTCATTGTTTCCTTAACTTTTATTGCAGCTCCTCACTCCTGGGGACATTCAGGGGGTAGAGCAGCTCAGGAGGTAGGCCATTAACAATAAAGCCTGCCAAGTTTCCCTATGAACTGTGGGAATATGAGACAGAATTGAGAGCATTGGGTAGAAAGACAAAGAGCTAATCCCCTATGGTGATGCTAAATAAACTGAAATGGGAAGTTTTTACTCATTTCCGCCAGAGCCAGTAATTTCTCTTCCATCAGATGGAGCTGGTGCACTTCACTTAGAACTTCACTCTGTTCAGCATCTGATTAGCCAAATGTGCAGAGACTTGAACTTTAACTCCCTGTTTTTCTCCTCCTTTGGGGGTAAAGAATCCATAAATTGAGGTCTTGTGACAACCTTTAAGTGTGATAGTGAGAGCAGATTTGTTGTGACTTAAGTTTTAGTGAAACATTGCCTACTTGTTAAGTGCACTGAAGCTTGTCAATTTTCTGTTACTATAATATTTATCAATCCCCCTTTTGCCCAAGGCCATATTAACTTTAAAAAATTCAAGGACAGAATAGTCTATTTTTAAAACATCAAAAGAGCAAGATAAACTTATCCATTAAAAGCAGTCTAAATGTGGCAATCTCTATGGCTTACCTAAAGCTTTGAAAATATGGGAACAATCTGGCTTCCTTAAGGATTTAACCATGAAAACAGAATTCTCCAATCTGGTTCCCTCCAGATGTGTTCTAACAGCCTGGGTGAAAGAAATATTGTGTGCTTATGGATAACTAGCTAAAGTCCCCTTTGAATTGAACTCAACTCTTGGAGATTACATAGAGAACTTAAAAAGAAGTCTTTGTAACAATATGGACATGGTTTGCATTGTCTTCTGCAAAAGTACTTTTGTTTTTCCCAGCTGTGGCCATCCAATTATTAGATAAACCTACTTCTGCTTAGTTTTCTGAGATTAGCCAAGGACTTCATATAACTTGGCTCATCATTATAAGACACTGTATCCTGGTAGTCATATATGCTCCAGAATACTACGCAGGTGGTTGAACAAGCCGATAGAAGGAGGGACCATTTTCTACCATCTATACCAGAGTTGTCCAACCTTGGCTACTTTAAGATGTATGGACTTCAATTCCCAGAAATTCAGTTTCTGTTCTGGAAGTTGAAGTCCACACATCTTAAATTGCTGAGGTTGGACACCCCTGATCTATTCCTTAGCATATGAATGGTGCTCTCTATAATCTTTAGCATCCAGTAGGGTAGTAACATTTACAGCATTATTTATAAAATGGTTTAAATCAGCTCGGCTTGTTATATCACTCTGCCAGCAGTGACACTTTGTACTCTGAAATACTGTTTATACAGAACAGGTCAACCTTAGTGAGGAATATTGTGGCCAGGGCAGGGAACAGGTAACACAGAAAAGATGGGAGGAACTGTTTGTAGGCCATCTCTTTGCTGGAGATTTGTGGATTTGGAAACTTTTATAGATGTAGAGGAAAAAAAAGATTCACCCTTTCGAGTTCAGATTTAGGGTTCTGATCATGAGAAAGATACTATCACAGAACAAATAAAAGCCACAGCTATTTGGAGTGGCACTAGATGACTGGATCTTGTTTAAAAATTGATTTTTTGATTGAATGATATAGCACAGCTTGTCCTGTTTTCCCCAGTTACACATCCTCACATTTTGTTGGGTTGCAACTCTTCTATTGGACATGTTAGATAGAAATGTTGAGAGTTATAAATACTGGTAGGCCTTAACTTATGACAGGTCATTTAGTGACTGAAGTTATGATGAATCTCCCACAAGGTTCTTGTGGCCCAGTTCTAAAGTTCTGACAGCTGCCCCCCCAGATCATACTATTACATTTCAGGTGCTCAGCAATCAGCATTTACTCGCAGTTTTTGGCAAAAATGTCCATAGTGAACAATGGGTTTACTTAATGATTACCACCAAAAAAAGGTAAAATTAGGTCATGTGATGACCTACTTTATGACTGTCACGATTTATGACCGCAATGGGCAGGCTCCACTACAGTCTCAAGTTGAGGACTATCTGTAGATATATCTGGAAGGCATCAAGCTGGAACACACTGGAGTTAGGACTGAGCTCTAATCCAGGAAATTCCACTTAGGACTCAATGTGGTTTTGTGGGTGGCTTTTAGTGATTTACCAGCAAAATGACAGGATCTGCATTGGTAGAGGAATAGTGATGCACAGTGCCACTCTAGAGGGTGTGTGTGTATGAGAGAGACAGGCAGAGACATGCTTGCAATGCATATTAAGAGAGGCAGGACTTTGATCATCTAGTCACACCTATCATCTTCAGTACTGATATTCCTGCTATGTGGTCTCTACCTGATGACCTATTTCCTTGAAATCAACCATCTGCTCGCTATATCAACTATAGCTTCTAGTCACTCACACTGGGAGCAGTTAAAGTATGTTGCAATAGTCTAGTATAGAAGTCTTAACTAATAGGTGAAAGGTATTAATACAATGATGCAGCTCTTTTCCCCCCAGAAGTTTGTTCTCAGGGAGGCTCAGATTTAATTATATGTTGCCGATATCAAACAACTCTTGGTGGCTTACAATTATTCTCAGGGAGGCTCAAAATTAATTAATTAATTAATTAAGGCATTGCAAAATTCAAATGACTCTTGGCGGCTTACAATAAAAAATTCCACCTGCAACTGGTAGTAAGATGCACATGTTTGGAAATGTAGCTTCTGAAAATGAATCCTATTCAGTGATATATAGGCTGTCTTGCATACAGTAGGCTTGTGTTATATTTTTTCTTTATCTGTACTTCAGCTTTTCTTGTGTTAAATAAAAAATCTTAAATGAAATTTAAATGTACTCAGCAACTTCAACTTGGTTTGCCAGAGGCATTAATTTCCCCTCCTAAAATGCCCTCAAACTGGAAAATCAGGCCAATTTGTTTCGGTTTTTAGGATTAACCCCCTCATTTTATAGTACTTGTGAATTCCACCAACCACCACCCTGCAAAAATAAATAAATGTCCAAAAATTTCAGTTACATGTTTGATTAAGGGATCTTGTAGCTGGTCTTCTAGAGGCACAGTGGCATAAGCGGTTAGGGGCTCAGCTTGCTGGTTGGAAGTTCAAGACCCGGCGTTGCCGTGCAGCCGGGCAAGCTCCTGCTGTTCCGCCTCAGCTCCCGCCAACCTAGCGGTTCGAAAGCATGCAAACGTGAGTAGATAAATAGGTACCGCCTACTCCGGTGGGAAAGATAACAGTGTCCATGTGCCTTTGGTGTCCAGTAATGCCGGCCACATGACCATGGAAGCATCCTCAGACAAATGCTGGCTCTTCGGCTTATAAACAGAGATGAGCACCACACCCTAGAGTCAGTTACGACAGGCAGGGTGCCCTTTACCTTATAGCTGGTCTTGGGTTCTGCCTAAAGAGCTACCACTAGTCAGAACACATTTTGCTATATAGTAGAGCATAGGTGAACAAAAATATGAGGATTAGGCCCAGTGCAGAAACAAAGAAAGTTCCCTAAAATCACTAAGTATAGAACAGCATCTTAAAACTATCAGAGATCCCCCACTGGACATATAAGAGATACTTTTTCTTCCTTCCAAATTGCCTGTTACACTTCTCATTATAATGACAGTGTCACCCGTCACCTACCTGGTGGGAGTTTGATTTAGCCCTTTGTGCTGTCAGCTTGTGATTTTGCAAGAACCCATCTCAACTTGTATCATCTCTACAAAATAAAACTCTACCCTTCCCTTTAGGATACAGAGTGGTCAGTACACATTTGTCCTATTGTGAAGAGGGAATTGTTGCAATATCTGTAGACTACTCATCGTCATTAAAATAGGTGCACTGTGACAAGTTCAGATGGAGAGTATCAGCAACATTTTCTAAAGGACATTGGAGTTCTGGTTTTCCCTTGTGGAATAACAAACCCCAAACTGTTGAATTAACCTCCAGAAACTGCAGATATTTTGTGAGAGTATGGTATGAATGAATTTCTACAAGTTAAGATACTGTACTGATACTCTTTTTTTCTTTATGGCTGTCATCTAATTAATAGTTGCAAGAATTTGCTATGAGCAAACAGCCATATTTCTAAAATAAGCAGCATATGTATTTTTATAAAGCACATGTAGGTTGACTCGTGTTTTGCCTCTTGAACAAACCATGTTGTCTGTTAAGAAAGGATATTGTTTGAAAGCATATTCTTGTATCAGTATTTTCAAAATTAATCAGACCTTATATAAAATATGTTAATTGATACTAGATTATTAGCAAAGCAATACAACTTTAACTGTTTAATTATAAAATATAGAACTATTTTTTTATAGCAGTGATGACATTTTAAATTATATTAGGGGGTCCTGGGATGACTTGGGCCTTTCTGTATTTTCACTAGGTCTCATGCACCCAGCCAGAAAGCAGCAGCAAACCAACAGCTGAAGAGATGACTTCCAAGGATTATTACTTTGATTCCTATGCCCATTTTGGGATCCATGAGGTAATAGAATTGGTGGGGATGTGGTATGAAAAACAGAAATCCAAACTTGTCCGTTTTGAGGGGGTGTAAATAGGCTGGTGAGGTTTCCTGATGTGCCTGTTCTCTGCATCCTAGGAAATGCTGAAAGATGAGGTTCGCACACTGACCTACAGAAATTCCATGTTTCACAATCGGCACCTTTTCAAGGACAAAATTGTCCTGGATGTTGGCAGTGGCACGGGAATACTTTGCATGTTTGCAGCCAAGGCTGGTGCCAAGCGGGTCATTGGGGTAAGTGTGATACTCGTATGCTATTTGTTTCTTTTTTGAGGAGTCTGTTGGATGCAAAATGGGTGAAAGGATTTTGTGGAATCCTAAATGGACTGACAAACAGGGATTGAGTTCTGTACTAAAATTAGTGCTGTTGTACAAATCTGCCTTAGTTTTTCTTATGAAGATTTAGGATGACAGGCAAGAGACAGAGAACATTTGATTTCATACTGACACTTGTTATTCTTCAGTGCCATTGCATCACATATATTTTCAATGGTTTTTCTTACTAATTGAGAAAGAAAAAGATATCCTTCTTACAATGTCCTGGCTTATGAAACTTCTCTCTCTATTCCCCACCCTGCTCCCCACTTTGGATATGCCCTCAACTAATAGATTGAATGCTCCAGTATCTCTGATTATGCTGTCAAAATCGTCAAAGCCAACAAACTTGACCACGGTAAGTTATTTTGTTTTTTAAAATGTCTCCTATCCTAAATTTTTGGGCCGTTTATCTGTGTATTCAAATAGCCAATGTTTCATATAAAATGTTTACAGATAGTCTTCAACTTAACAATGGTTCACTTACCTGTAAAGTACTTCTGACCATTGCAAAATGTCACACAGTTGCAATCCGGGTGTTTGGCAACCTATTCTCACTTACACGTGGAATGAAGTAAGGTGGATTCCAGAGGAATAAAAGACAACTCAGTCCAGATATTTTGTGTGAAATAATGAGGGTGAAGACAGTGCCTTCCTAATAATTTTTGGAGTATATGGTATATGCAAATAGTACAGTGTTTAATCTGGCAAAATTCTGTCTATAGCTATGGAAAAAATAACAGCCTGGAAAAATGACCATGTTTCATTCTTGATTTTTGGATCTGACAATTTGCAATCTTCTCTGCTGGCTATTCCATAAAATCAATGGAGTACCTAGCAGGGAAGTTGCAAATGCTGTCACCTACCAAGAGGACTTCCTCTCATTGCTGGGGGCTGGCTGAAAGAATTGCCTGTTGAAGGATTTTGGTTCCATGCCTGTTTGGATTTTATCATGGAGCTCTTTTCAGCCAACCCCAGAAACGAGAGGGAGCCAAAATACAAGCAGGATTTTCAGCCTCTGAATGGAGAGGCAGCATGGTAAAGTAAAGAGTGTGGGGTGTCTTGGAGGGGCCCTGGGAGGCCCAGTGCAGGCCATGTGTCTCTCTGTTAAGGGGCTGAAAATCCTGTGTGGATTTCAGCAGAGGATTTTCAGCTCCTAAATGGAGAGACACTTCCCTGCAGCTTGTGTTGGGCCTCCCAGAGTCTCCCCCACCCCCATGAGGTACCCCCTCTCCTTATCCATGACTCTATCTGCTTAATGACCTGTGAAATCACTTAACTGCAACTGGGGGTGCTGGAATTGACTGAACTAATAATATGAGGAAATCATTTTGGCCAAACTGATTTGCATCTTTTTTTGTGCTAAGCATAATTTTAAATTGTGGTTTTCCTTCCCTAAAGTGGTGTCTATCATCAAAGGCAAAGTGGAGGAAGTGGAATTGCCTGTGGAGAAGGTTGACATAATCATCAGTGAGTGGATGGGCTACTGCCTCTTCTATGAGTCCATGCTCAATACTGTCATCTATGCCCGGGATAAGTGGCTTGTAAGTCCCAGTTCTTGATTTCTTCCAGTAGTGCCTAGGCTTAGGCTAGTCCTTATTTTCACATCTGGATAATGGAAACTTTCAGTATGTCACTCCCTTAAAAAAAAAGACAAGGTGTATTGGTAGAATCATGGTGAGATGTGTGTAGTACTTGTGATTTTGAATTTATTTTTATTTGAAGCACCCTTTTGAATGCCTGTTTCTTAGTCAAACTATCTGCCCTGATAATCCAGGAAATACTTGTAGCTTGAAGTGAAGAATTTTCAACTCAAAACACTTCCAAAATAATCAGAGCAGACTATTTTTCACATGGAACAGGTGTTTTGATCTCAGAGTAGCTATTTCAAGGTCATAACAGAACATTTCAAATTCAGAAATTTGCGCATCACTAATAATAGCTTTTACTCTTTGCCAAAAGAACATTTCAGAATGACCTTGTCTCTGTAAAGTATCAGGATTACAGTCAGATTTATTAGACTCATCCCAGTATCTAAATCTTGTAATCTTTCAGTAAAGTACAAGACTAATTCCTTTAAAATACAGCTGCTAAGACAGAAGGGCATTGTACAGTGCGGCAAAAAAGTATTTAGTCAGCCACCAACTGTGCAAGTTCTCCCACTTAAAAAGATGAGAGAGGCCTGTGATTGTCATCATAGGTATACCTCAACTATGAGAGCAAAATGTGAAAACAAATCCAGACAATCACATTGTCTGATTCGGAAAGAATCTATTTGCAAACTATGGTGGAAAATA
>JANHZU010003613.1:107048-122561 GCA_032468055.1 Acrochordus granulatus
ATGGATGGATGGATGGATAGATGATAGATAGATAGATAGATAGATAGATAGATAGATAGATAGATAGATAGATAGATGAGAGCCAGTTTGGTCTAGTGGTTAAGGTCATAGTTGAGAAACTGGGAGGTCGTGAATTCTAATCCTGTGTTAGCCATGAAAGCCATCTGGGTGATCTTGGACCAGTCCCTCTCTCTTAGCCCAACCAACTTCCTGGTTATTGTGGGGAAAATAGGAGGAGGAAGGTGTGTTAAATATGTTCACTGCCTTGAATTGCTTATAAAATAATAAAGGTGAGATACAAACAAATATATTTCTCACACATATATGTGTATAACATTTTATGTAATGGGTCATATTGTTATATATTTCTCCTTTTTAAATGATAATGGAATTATTTTTGTAATCTTGAATTATTAAATGCTCGCCACATTTAAAGACAAAATAAATGATTTGCCTTTTAAGTTTTCCAGTATGGGTGTCTTTTATGATAAATACTGTCAATTTTCAAGAAACAGTTTAGAAATACAAATACAATGTTTAAAAAAACAGGGAATAAATACATGGTAACTGAAAGCCAACACTATATCATCCATATGTGAAAGTTATGAGTAAGGGGTGTTTTCTATCTTTATATACACTACCATTTTTTCTATCCTTTTCCCACCAAAGTATTTCTCTGATTTCTGTGACCCCTCATTTTTAACTCACATTTACCCAAGCACTGTGTAATGGGATGAGCTCCTATTACTTGTCCCAGCTCCTGCCAACTTAGCAGTTGAAAAGCATGTAAAGATGCAAGTAGATTAATAGGTATTGCCTAATTCAGTAGGAAAAATAATGGCATTCCATGCGCCTTGGCATATAATCATGCTGGCCACATGACCACGGAAGCTCTTTGGATAATGTTGGCTATGAAATAGAGATGAGCATCACCTCCTAGAGTCGCTCACAACTGGACAGGGAAAACTTTTTCCTTTTCTTTTCAGCATCATATTTAACATTTCTGGTAGTTTTATTTGGTATGAGCTTATACCATATGTATTTTCCCCATAACAATAGTCCTGTGAGGTGGATTGGGCTGACTGAGAGTGACTGGTCCATGGCTGAGAATAGACTACAGTGTTTAAGTGCTAGCTAGGGAATTCTGGGATTTGAAATCCACATAGTTGACAGTGTTGGAAAACACTCGACTCGGATCTTGTTCTTCCTATTTCTAATCCAACACCTGAACCTCTGGTATAGAAAGCGGGACTGATGGTCTATGGAGAGGTTGGGGTTCAGATCCTTATTCAGCGACCCAGTGAACTGCAACGAGGATACAGTACTTAAGCTGAGCTATCTCAGAAGACTGGTGAGAGAGCAGAATTAAGAACCACTTCCACCATCCTTGGAAGCAAGATAAGAAATAAAGTAAGGCCATGAGCAGTTCAGTGAACCTGGTTACCAGGACTGGATGTTAAAGTCATCGATCTCTTCAGTTTTATTAAAAAGGAAATAAAAAAAATTAACTTGCATTAATAACTTGGTTATTTTACCTTTCTAGATATTTATCCTTTTAAATTTAAGGATAATATCAAGCTCAAGAATTGAAAAGTTAGTTACAAAACTTCTGTATCACTTCAGTTGCAATTAGCTTTAAGTGGTATACAAAACATAACATGCATATAGGTAATCCTCGACTTACAACCTATATGTTAAGCAGTCATTTGAAGTTATAATAGTGCTGAAAAAATTGACTTATGCCTAGTCCTCGCACTTAGAAATGTCACAGCATCCCCACGGTCATGTGATCAAAATTTGGGCACTTGGCAACCAGCATATTTTTATAGCAGTTGCAGCATTCCAGGGTAATGTGATTGCCATTGGTGATCTTCCCAGTCCATGGTGGAAGCTGGATTTGCTTAATGACTACATGATTCATGTAATAGCTGCAGTAATTTGCTTAGCAACCGTGGCAAAAAGGTTGTAAGATTGGGTGCAACTCATTTAACAACTGCTTTGCTTAGCAGTGGAAATTCTGGTCCCAATTGTGGTCATAAGTTGTCGACCACTTTTATATACATGTTATACAAATATATAAAGTATATACAGTACTGTACAAAAGACTTAGGCCACCATTAGATTTGTTGTTTTAGCAATGGTGTAATGACCATATATAATTACGTCTTAGTCTCTTGATTAGAATACAACCAGAAAAGACAGGAAATTTGTATTCAGTATTCAAAAACAGGAAAAAGCAGCTTCCATGGGCTAAAGTGGCAAGTTAAAGTGATTTCGTACTGACAATTTAATAATGACTTTTGCCTGAGGAAGCCATTTTATTCTGAAAATTGTGTTTGTTTAAATTTTGTATACATATTTCCTGTATTATCTGTTCAAATCTTAATAATTACGGATGGTCATTCAAATTCTGCTGAAACAAAGTGGGTGGTGACCTAAGACTTTTGCACAGTATTATATATAAATACTGTACATGAAAATACACAATAATAATAATATGTAATAAATAACCCCAAACAGTCAGCTACATTAGAAAGTAGCAAATCTCAATTTTAGTGTTCCACAGAGATGTTCTGGAATCACCATGTTTTAAGAAACATTTTATGAAGAAGTTTGTGAAGGAATAAGCTGTGGTCCTCTCCAGTCCTCAAGAGACCTTCAACAAGGACTGTGCGCATGTTTGGCTGGCACAATCTGTCTAGAACAGGTGGTCTTGGTGATACCAAGCACCCCACCTTGTCATACAGTTTTGAGTAGGTAAAAGCCAGTACCTTGAGTGGCAATAAGAAATGGACTGGTTGCCCATGCCACTCTGCTAATAGCAGTGCGTTATGGCAATAATGGTCTGCCCCAGCATTGAAGAAGCAGCCACATTTTCAAGTTCCAGCTTCAGATCACCAGCTGAAATTCCCTGGTGGTCTTCAAGGGCATCCCTGCAATTTAAATAATTAAAAATAGCAATTTACTGTTTAGTTGAGGATTGACAAGGCATGGAAGACTGTATACTGGATTGACAAGGCATGAATACTGTATATTATACAGTGCCATTTGATTCAGGAAAGGGTACAATTTTTACACCAGCCATAGATGAGTCCTTCTGACCACAGCTGTCCCTTGCTCTTTCAGCAAGAGTTGTGAGTCCACGAAGACATCCAGATCGTGAGCTTGCCCATTCAGATGTAGCAACCCCATCTAGGATCAGAGATGGCAACTACCCTAGAACTTGGAGACTTCTGGGCTCCATCTTGCTTGATTTAGCCTGTTCCTCCCCATCCAGGCTCTGACAGCGTCCGAGCATGGCATTAAGACTTCCCCTACATCACTTGTAATATGCATTTAATTAACCCAATTTTTTTACAAAATTTGACTGAGATCTGTTTCTTTCACAGTTTTGGTAGAGATGGTCAGTTTCTACACTGCATGGTGTTGTTTTTTTTTAACTGTACCCCAGCCATCCCCAACCTGGGGCTCTCTGGATGTGTAGGGATTAGAAATGTAACTATTTCCACCTGGAATTGTCGTCTTTAACATCTGAACAGCGCCAGATAGGTGAAGGTGGATATATACTTGTGTAAGAGGAGGAGCACACTAAATTAAGCAGGGCAGGGACATCTGTAAGAGGAGGAGCACACTAAATTAAGCAGGGCAGGGACATCTGTGGAGTTATGTGTGCATGTGCCTATGTGTAAAAATGTTAAAATAGTGGCTATGACTGTGCAGTTGAGGCCCTGCCTCTTTTTACATGTAACTCAGTGGGGACAATGTGAAGCTGTCAAATATGCGGTAAAATTATTTTTTTTTTGTGGCACTTGGGGAAAAAAAGTCCAAATTCAAATTGTTGTCATATGGCAACTATTCTGTGAAATTATATTTAACCCTTGAGTGGGTCTCTGGTGTGGAGATTGCATTATTACCACTTATAATTTCAACAAGCTGTTGGTCATCAACTCTCTCGTACAGTGTCTTCATATCAGATCTTTGACTAATATCAACTTCCCATGATTTATAGCTGTAATAATCATTTCTTTTGCATCATTTGCAATGTCTGGTTAGTATGCTATTCACTGCTACTTGACTGACTTTATGGATATTTTCAAAAAAGCCTAGAAAGAGTATGTTCTAAAGCCATAAGCAAAGATTTATTAGATTTTATAGTTGTGGCTTTTGGAAGTCTTTTCAGTTTTGGCCCCCTTTAAAATTTGATGCCCTTCATGACTGCCTGGATTGCCTAGGCTTAGAACCAACCCTGCCATTATGAGGATACTGTGGTTAGACACCCAGAATTGCACTTTGCTGCTTAGAAGCAGGCTTATATCAATACAGACACATGCTGTGGAAATGTGTCCCAATTCTTTGTCAACAAACACATGCATACAAGTAACCTTTGAGTTATGATGGTAATGGAGCCACCCCATTACAGTCACAAGTCATGACAGTCATTAAATGAGGAGCCCACATAATCACCTCACTTAATGACCCTCATCCTTGCTCTCCCCAATGCAGTTGTTAAATAAAAACACAGATTGTTAAGCAGAGCGCGAGTGGAGGATCCCCTGGAAGGTCTAGTTCAGGAGGCCTAGTCCAGGCCCGTCTGTCCCAGCCTTCCCAGGCCTCCACTACCCCCTGAGACACCCCATGTTCTGCTTCCTGCCCCTTGGGATCCCTTGGGCAGGCTTTCTCACCCCTCAAGTGATCCTTTGGGGACCTGGTGAGTGGGAAGGCAGGCCCAAGGCATGTGGAGACCCAGTGAGGCAGGACATGGGAAGACAGGCAGGTGGGTGCTGCAGCATCTCTGCAGTCAATTGTAAGGGCAAATCTGCCCAAATTTTGTACACACAACTGTAGGAGTGCTGCAATGGCCATAACAAGAAATTGGATTGTAAGTAGCTTTTGGGGGTCTATCATAACTTCAAACAATCACTAAGTGACCAGTCGTAAATTGAGCACTACATGTACTTCCACATCCTTGGTTTCCCTTTTTAATTCTCTTTCATGTTTTCCTTTCCTGTTTGGAGACAGAAGGCTTAATTTTCAATAAACAGAAGTCCAAGGTTGTAATAACTAGAAAATACTTTGCTTACCAAAAATCACTAACTCTTGTTGTTTTTATTAGATGGTACAACTGATTCTCTTGCAAACTTTAATGTTTTTATTATATTAGTTCTGTTAATTCTATTGTAACAGTTACTAGTTATACTAACTGTTCTCCCCAATATCTATTATTGTTTGTTTATAGGCATTGCTGTAACCTCATGTGATCCTTAACTTTTTAATGTATTTCTGTGTCTTTTACCTTTTGTGCTATTAATCTAATAAAATACTTTTAGGAATTCAATTCTTACACACTCAACTGTAGATTTTGGATTTATTATGTCTGTGCCTAGGTGGATGGCAAACCAAGCTTTGTCTTGAAAAATGTATGGAAAAACTCAGTGTTACTGAATATTTCATCCACATCTCCTTCTAGGTTTACCTTTCTGCATTATGGGGGTGAGCCGAGGATGTTTGCTTTGTGTTAAAGTGAAAATGTTTGTGTTCAATCTCATCTTCTGGGTGAGTCATGGCAAGTCAGTCTCTCCATAATGAATCTGAGTGATTCCTTTTTAAATGATGCATCAGAGAGCCTTCTTGCACTTGTTACAGGCTACCTGCACACTGTTGCAATCATTTCATCTAAGACAGATCCCTTACAAGTTGGTGGATCTGTTCTAAAATAGAAACATTTTCTATTAATGACTTATCTATCAGTTTATCTGTCTTATTTATGTTGAGCAAAGTGATTCTCAAACAGAATCTTATAAGAGACAAACAATCAGCAATGAACAATAATAATCAATAGTGATCTGGCTCACATTCATATCCTCTCCTGATGAGAACTTATTCATTGTTATAATAACCCTAATAATAATTTATTAAATTTGTAGGACACCCAATTCTCAGAGATTCTGGGCAACTCTGAACAATCAAAGAAATTGCAGTAAATCAATAAAAAATAAACCCAGGTCTTCTTGGCTCTTCTAAACAATAGCAGAAACCCCTGTCTTGTAGGATTGATGTGAGATTAAACGAAGTACAGTACAGAGTAAATTTACTGATTCAGTATTGTAATGATAAAACAATCTAAAACCTGGCTCATTGACATTCAGCTCCAATGATGTCATGGAATGTTTTACACACTGGAGTCCCAACAATCCCAAACAATTGAATGTAATTTCTGTTGTGGAAGTATAAAATCTTTTGGGATGGTAGGGAGACAGTTTAATAGGATGGAGAGGCATAAAATAATTGTGGGAATTCAGCTAATTATTTATCTTGCAACATTGTCTTAGAACACAATGAGAAAAGAATTGCATCCCCATTCTTGATTATGTATATAAATGTACTTCTCCTCTGTCTCTCCACTTAGCTGGGTGGCTGTGGGGTGCTTGGCGTGGGCGTATGGCTGGCTGCTACCCAGGGCCGCTTTGCGACCTTATCCTTCTCCTTCCCATCGCTGTCAGCAGCAGGACTCTTCATGGCAACAGGTGCTATCATCATGGTGGTGGGGTTCCTTGGATGCTTGGGAGCAGCCACAGAACATAGATGTCTCTTACTGACAGTAAGTAGCATCTCTTTGGACTATATGCATGAGCAAGAGTCAAGTGGAACGAATATTGTCAAATAAGCCCATGATGTCAGAGGACAATGTCTGCCAAAGTGGGAAATTAGCTTGGAATTGTTCTGTAATTTAAAAGGGCAAGATCTGACCTCCCTGATGCCTTGAGGCTTATCTAGTTTTTCCCAGGCTGGAGGTGCCAGTCTGAAGAAATTCTTGTGGAATAGGCTTATTGCAATAAAGTAATCAGAGCTGAACTCTACGTATGTGAGTCTGGTGGTTGTAGCCTGATGCATTGGTAGAAGCAATTTAATTTCTGATTAAAGAAGGTGGTATCTACAGGACTTACTTTGAAGCAAGATTTGTCTACAGAATCTGTTTAAATGCCCAGTCTGGTTTCTGCAAAATAATACAGAAGTAATGAATTTCTGAGCAGAGATATCCCCAGGGAGGGGATCAAGATGGCAGCCACAACCATTCAATCAAAGCCCCCTGTTTTTTTCTACTTTCCAAATTGATTTTATTTTAGGCAACATTTTCTAAGAGTTGCTTTCAGTCTTTTGGATACCTGACCTTACTTGTTTCTCTTCTGAAAAGTCTCTTTCTTTGCATTGGATCTTTTTAAATAATATATTGTAAGGCAGGGACTCCTTGTTGTATAATCATATAGAAATTGCTGTGAGAATTGTTTTGAGTAAAGAATAGGCCCAGATGCTTTAATGAATTAAAACAAGTTGAATTTAAAAAGTACACTTTTGGGGTAGTTGTTATGTGAAGGGATGTCTGGATGTAACTGTGGAGCTAAGGAGCACATCTGGAGAGCATCAGGTTGAGGGAGATTATATTCTAACATTCTAGTTGAATATGTACATACAGTCCTGAGAGTCGATTAAAAAAATATTGAGTAGAAATATTCACATGGTAGAAAAAATCCTAACTGAGATAACACAAATCTATATATAAATATAAAACTTGTACCCAAACATAAACCCCTCCATCCTGGATTGATCAATTTGTCAATTTCTCTTAGTTTTTCCTGGTCCTTTCTATCCTCTTTCTCCTGGAACTGGTTGGGTTGCTGGTTTTTGTCACTTGCCGGGATAAGGTAAGGATCTTAATTTCCACATATTTAGAAAAATTAGAAGGAGTAGGGATGAAAGAGATTACAGATAGTCCTTCACTTATGACTGCAATTAGAACCAGAATGTTTGTTGCTAAGCAAGGTGGTTGAGTCATGCCTGATTTTACAAACTTTTTTAAAACATTTGTTAAGTGAATCACTGTGGTTATTGAGTGGATTATGCAGTCATTAAACTAATCCAGCTTCCCCCATTGACTTTGCTTGTCGGAGGTCAGCTGGGAAGTCCATCAATGGCAATCACATGACTCTGGAATTGTGGGGATGCTGCAATAGTCATAAGTGTGAGGATATGTCATAAGTTCCTTTTTTCAGTGCCACCGTTAACTTTGAATGGTCACTAAATGCTTAAATCAATCATCAATGCTAAATGCTTCGAACTGTCACTAAATGGTTGTCAATTGAGGACTACCTGTAGCGTATGCCGAAAAGTCCTTTCTTGCTTGTGATACCTTTAGTCTCTGGGAGTAGGATTATGCACACACCCATCTGAATAAATGTTTGCTGGTAATGAGAGTGCAAGGCATGCTGCCTTAAAAAGAATACTTCCTAACCCCACCTTTCAAGCGTAGCTGTTCTTTTCTGCTGTATCCCTACTCCCAGTAGCAGTTGGAGAGGAAAAGTTAGCTCAGGAAAAGATAGCCTTCTTTGAAGATCTACGCAGCTTATTTAAAACACGAGTCTGGGAACAGATCTTCCCAGTGCCATACAATGCAGATTGTGAATCCCTGCTGTAGATGCTTCTTAGAAATGGGTCAAGCTGTCCTAAGCAGCCACGTTCAGTGGCTGGGAAGGGAACACCCGCCCAAAGTGCCCTCTTTCAGCATAGGTCATTCCAAGCTCCCCCTTGGGTTTTTTTTTTTGGAAAGAGCTTCTCAATCATCACTATGAAGATTTGAAAGTTGGTTCATTGGTTCCCCCTCCTCCCCTGACACACACACACATTGATTTGCAATATTAAAAGAATCGATTGGTGCACAAACTATGTGTCTTTCCTCCAGTTTGATCGATATGCTCAGTCCAACCTCAAGGAAGGACTCAAACTCTACGACACAGAAGACAACTTGGGGTTAACCAAAGCGTGGGACCTTGTGCAAAATGAGGTGAGTGTGTAAAAGCCTGTCCAGTCTGTCACCTACAATGCAGGTTCCAATGGATTGGAACCATTGGGAGTCTTTCCTGACATCCGGCACAAACACTCACACATACGTACCCTCCCTTCTTACCTTTTTGCTTTGCAGTTCCGTTGTTGTGGGGTGCAGAACTACACCGATTGGTTTGAGATGCGGAACGGCACTTGGGTTCCCGAGTCCTGCTGTTTACAGCGAAGCGATGGTTGCCAAGTGGATAGTGCCAGCTGGTGGAAAGAGGTGAGATGGCAGCAACAGGATTGTGCTGAAGATGACTTGGAATTCCCTTTCCTGCAGTGGTTTCCAAATTGTCACCTCCTCTAACATTCATTTCCTGATTGAAGCATAGAGGACTTGGTTGCAGACATCTCCTTCCTGCATGGATGGCCTTCTTCAGCCCCAGTGCAATGTTGAGTTGCAGTCTGTGTTGATGCAAAGATGCACAGTTTGAAATTCTATAGCCAAATGTAGGTCCCAGAGGCCTCCAAAGTATGATTTTAAATCGCTGCTTTTAATGTAACCAAGTGGGGGGAAAGTTTAAATGAATAATAGGAGAACAATGATATCCATTTTAATTAAATAAAAATTATGTGAGGTGCAATCAACTTTAGTTTTTGCCCTGTGTTCTTGGCATTAAAAGAGACACACATAGAGAGGAAGGACCATGCAGACGATGATAATTTTTGCATCACCTCTGAGCTACTTTTATTTTCCTGTTCAGTATTGCTTAGAAGATGTCCTCCCAAAAATCCTTTCAGGAGAAAGCTTTCAACATCCTTTTTCTTTTCCTAATTTACTTTTTACTGATCTATTGAAGTGGAAAAATGTTTTTACGTGTATATGAATATGAGTTTATTCTTATCAATAAACAGCCTTTTCTATCAGCCAGGATATGCTGTGGCTTTCATTTTAACATCTGCCTTCTTATTTGTACACCTGTCCATGTTCTGAGAACAGCCTCCTCCCCTCCCCGTTTTGTTATTGCCATTAGAGATCTAGTAAATGGGTATAGTGTAGGGTCTTTGGGATGATGTCACCTAAATTGTAGAATTCCTTTAATTGGTTTTTGGCCTAACCTCTTCTTTTCTGGTATAGAGTGAGAACTTAAGATTCATGTCTTTCAGAAATCTTTTGGTTTTCGTTGTGAATGTTAATTTTGTCCTTGAAATTGGCATTACAGTCTGATTATGTGTCATCAAATTGTTGACTTCTACTAATCACAGCGATAGATTTCCACCATCACAATCTGTTCCTAACCTGGTTTATCAAATTTCCCAACAGTGCACCCATTGCCACTGTGAGTCCCTCTACCTTGCTGCCGTTGCTCTTTTTCTTTCCACCATTCCCAGCATTTGAGCCTTCAATTGAAGATAATATTTGTAGCTCAGGATTGAACTGGGGAGTCCTTGGTGCTCTTTATATAGAGAGCAAGACTCACTCCCTTCTATCACTGATGATGTTACCTAGTTTGGTAACAAAACGTCTGCAGGAAAACAACCCAGCTCTGAGAGCACCAAGGACTCCACACTAGAGCCTTCCTCAGAGATAGTAAGAATTACATTTTTAAAACATCTGTTCATGATTTTAAGGATGACTATTTTCAAAACGAGTTCACAATAGTGTACACATGTAAGTATGTATGTACAGATCTATTCCCAATTCTAGTGTTGTGAGAACCTTTATTTTCTGTTTCCTGTCATCTTTCCCAAATTTATTTTTGAAATACTTAAGTAAAAAGTGTAATGCCTCTGTGTTCAAGTGCTAGAAAGGTGCTAGTAGAAACTACTTCCTGATCTTTCAAAGAGCAGAGTTAATGACAATAACAATGACAGTATACAGATAGTCCTTGTCTTATGACCAGAATTTCTGTTGCTAAGCAAGACAGTTGCACCCTGTTTTATGACCTTTTTGCCATAATTGTTAAGTGAATCACACAGCTGTTAAGTAAACCTGGCTTCCCCCATTGACTGCTTGTTGAAAGTCAGCTGAGAAGGCCATAAATGGTGATCACATGACCCTGCACAGTCCAACCATTGTAAATACATGTTGGTTGCCAGGTATCTGAATTCTGATCATGTGACCAGAGGATGCTGCGATGGTCATAAGTGGAGGACTGGTTATAAGTCTCTTTTTTATGCTGTTGTAATTACAGATGAATTAAATGAATGGTTTTAAGTCAAGGCAAGGACTACTTGTACAGGACATTTTTCTCAAGATTTCCTACCCACTGTTTCATGTGCTTCTATTTATTTTGTCCTCTTTTTTGCAGCCTTGCTATGAGAAGGTGAAACGCTGGCTGGGGGAGAACATCTCTGCAATGGGCATTTTTGCTGCTTGTATCATTGTTGTCCAGGTGAGATGGTGAGAGCAGCAGTGGCAGATGGAGTGGCCTAGACCAGTGTTTTTCTTAATCTTGACCACTTTAAGATATGTGGATGTCAACTCCCAGAAATCCCCACTTTCGCTTTGCATTCTGGGAGTTGGAGTCCACACATCTTTAAGTTGCCAAAGTTGAGAAATTCTGACCTAGATCATTAGTAAGACTCATCACACTGGAGGGTGCAAAGATTTCTTCCAACCTCTTGGAGATTCCTGAGTTCCTCAAAGTCACACTTGCAAGTCTGAATGCACAATTTTTAATTTAATGAGGAACATTCAGAAGAGACCTTGCAATCTTCCACTAGACCTGTTTTCGTTAATCTCTCCTTAAAACATAACAGTGAGCAACGTTTTAATCTTTGTTTTAATCTTTGTTTGCTTGTATGATATCATTTATCACCTCAGTGTCTCCTGGTGCATTTGGAGGATAAAAAGAAATATATATATAAAAATCTGTTCCTTTTTTTTAAAAAAAACAAGAGTTACCTTGCATAAGAAAAAGAGCAAAGGTCAAAGAGCAGAAGAAAAGCCAACTGTACAGCTCATTAAGGTTATGTAAGTTCAAGAAAGACAGCATGTTATATGCTATAATAGGGGAAAGCTTTGCAAGAATGTGATGGGATCAGAAAAGCAATATGCAATTTAAACATAAACATAATGCAAAGGATTTAAGTCTTTGGCCAATTGTTAAAAACCAGATTTTCAAGATTTTATCAAGTATGGCATATATTGTACTTCATAATGTTTATCTGGGTTTTTCACATATCTGGACTGCCTATCTCCCAACAGCTACTAGATGGCAGGAAAGAGGTGGACTTTTGGTATTCCTTTGCTGACGTCTAGTGTCTGCAAAATACATCAAATCATAGCACACCTGCAGTTCTGATAAAAAATAATACAGCTGAGCTTTTTAAGATATCCAACTCCTAGGGTTTGTTGGGCTGGTATGCTGCCTTTTCTTGAGGAGCTTAACGCAGCATGTGTAATGTCCTTTCCTGCCTTTTTATTCCTGCAGTCACTACTAGCTGAGAAGGTATGGCCCAAAGACCACCAAGGAGTTTCCTTGGATGGGGTGAATTTGAACTTGGATCTCGCCCAGGGCCAGTCCAGACCCAGCACCCTGGTTGTTATTGTATCTCCGCTAGATGCTGTGAAATGGCCTTTCCCAACAAGATCCCTGTAATTTCCAGCCCACAGGGAGGGTGTCAGGCAAACGAAGATAGTGCTATCATGTACAAACTACTCTTGCACTTACCCAAAATTCCATCATGGTAGCAAGATGGTCAATCCTACAGCAAATCAAACCTGATTGCTCTTTGGACGGACAGATATTGAAGTTGAAACTCAAGTACTTTGGCCACACAATGCGCAGGGAGGACTCATTGGAGAAGACTGTGATGCTGGGAAGGATTGAAGGGAAGAGGAGGGGACGGAGAGGATGAGATGGATAGATAGCATAGTCGTCGTGATGGGTGTGAGCTTGGGAGGACACTGGAAGGCAGTGCAGGACAGCGGGGCCTGGCGTAATGCAGTCCATGGGGTCGCGAAGAGTCAGACACGACTGTGCGACTGAACAACAACAAAAAGCAAGATGGCTGATGAAGATGGTATGGGGAAGGGCCCTCCTGCTCTGGTTTAAACCTGGTTAAGCTTAATTTGAAAAATATCTAATCGTAGGCATGTTCTATCTTGGCAACTTTAAGATGTGTAGATTTCAACTCCCGGAATTCCTGGAAGTCTACACATCTTAAAGTTGCCAAGGTTGGACACTCCTAATCTTCTGCAGTCATCCGTTGCTGCTCAAAACTGGAGATCTTCTGATAAAGTAGGCTCTATGGGATTAGGCTTAGAAGAGTGTTCCTCAAGCTTGGGAAGTTTAAAATGTGTGGACTTCCACTTCCAGAATCCCCCAGCCATCACAGTGATTGGGGAATTCTGGGAATTGGGAGTCCACACCTCTTAAAAGTTGTCACGAGGAGGACTGGCTTCGAATACGACTGGTTATTTCTCCATGCTAAGCAGCAGGATTATTTCATGGCCTGAGCAAGAGCTGGCAATACCTACCTGCACTTCGAAGCAGACGTGGAACAGGCATTCCCGAGATACATATTGATCTGCTGGGCTAGGACTCCTCTTCTTTTTCTGACTAGATCTGTCTCCACTTTTTTTTAGGTCTTGGGCATCGTGTTCTCCATGCTGATGTATTGCCAAGTTCGGAGGGCAGAAAAATACTATGAGTGACTCTGTCCAAGACCACTTCTTGTCCTTCCAAACTTGGGGACATGAAATGCAGAAGAAGGAACAAGGGCATTTTTCACTCTTCCCACATCTTCCTTCAGTTTCTCTTCAGGTGAAAGCCAATTCTGCTGCTTCCTACGTGTGCTATGGTTCATATCACATGTGCAAGAGGGGTCCTCTCTTCCCAGAATAACCAATTCTCCTGAGGAACCTCTCCATTTCTATTGCCCATAAACTTCTAAGCAAAGCTCCTTCTTTATGTCTTGATTTTTCCCCTTATTTTATGATGTGGTCTCTTCAGCCCTCCTGCTTTGTATATAACAAAAATATACTAAGCACCAATAAAACAGTATTTATCTTTTAGATACTACATTTGTACGTGTTGACTATTTGTAGTATGATTCAGTTGCGCCTATAACCATCCCTTAGAAAGGGTAGGAGCTTTTGGGGGGTAGAAACTTCTTAGAATTCTTCATATTATTGACGTCCCATTATCGCTCTCAAAGACAAAAACGTGTGTCTTGACAAAGCAATCTTCCCACTGAAAATGTAAAAAATAATGGGAAAAGAGGAAGTTTTTCATTACATGTAATTCCTGTTGCAGCCCTTCTATGTCCTAGAATTTAGGTCCTTATAAGAAGTCATTCTCTGTCTTTTCATATTACTGCTTGGAATGCAAATTCAGAGTTTCGACTTTCTGTGGAGATTTCTTTTGATGATTTTCCCTTGAAACTAGCTTTCTCCAATTTGTGCTCCAGAACTGCAGCCAGCACAGCTAATTTCTACCCTGAATGCTCAAAAAGACAATACAGGTAAAGGAATTGGTAAAAGACAACTTTTTATTATTATTATTGGCTTATAGGCTGGCAGGAAGGAGACCAAAAAATATCCTCTCCCTTCCAATTCACCAATCATCTTTGGACAAAAATAGAGGGCTACAGCCAGAAATGGCCCTTGAAAATCTGTTACAAAAGTATGCTGGGGTGAAGTGGGATAGTCCGAGGCTATATACAGCTCCTAGACCCTCTTTCACATCCCACCTGCCGCAGGTGGAAGGGTATGTTTGCACCCACCTCCCCAAGAGTAAAAAGGACCCTGAAATACTACTCCTGGAAACAGGGAGAGATTTACATGTAGAACAAAAAACAGCAAAATGACATGGTCTGCTCCTTCTGATTCACTGTTCCGCAGAGGGACAGTTAATTTAAACCAAAGTATAGACAAGCCCAGTTTGTGTGCAAAGGATCTTCTTTTAAGACACTTATTGGGGAGGGAAAAAGACGGAGAATTTCTAAGAACTGCAGCAGAAAGATCAACCTGGGGGCGGCAGAGGCAAGGCGCAGCAGTCGAGATACTTTGTCAGGATGTCTTTAGTGTTCCTGTCTTGGTGTGCATGGTGTGTGTTTTCATCAAAGTGTGTCAGAAGTCCCTCTCAGAAGGGCTGTTATATATAAGTCAGTGTTTCTCAACCTTGGCAACATTCAGATATGTTGACTTCAGTTCCCAGAATTGGAATTGGCTGGCTGGGAAATTCTGGGAGTCGAAGCCCACACATCTTAAAAGTCGCCAAGGTGGAGAAACACTGATCCAAATATTCAAATCGTAGAAGCTGAGGCTTCTGGGTTGGGAAAAAAGAGGTAATGAACCCCTCCAGCCTATCTGTAGTGTGAAACTGAGGTTATCCATTCTAAATTAAAGCTTGTGGCAGCAAAGGCTGGTGGGGAGGACAGAATTTGAACGGTATGGCTTGAGAGGAGCTCTGAACCCTGTCCACCGATTTTTGGTAGTGGAGGAAAATGGCGCCGAGGCTGCAGGACCAACTGCCAGATCTTTTAATATTTCCGCTGAAGCTTCTGGAAGTCGCTTGTATTCAGGCGTGGCCGAGGCAGGTCTCCAAACATCTCTGTGCCATCTGAAACTCGCAGCACCAGAGCTCGCATGCTGGCCGCAATCTTCTCGAGGTCAGGAGAGGAATGCTGCAGAGAGCACAGAAGGAAGTGAGGAAATGGAAAACTTTCTTTTGCTTAGATCGG
>JANHZU010003613.1:122661-135019 GCA_032468055.1 Acrochordus granulatus
ACTATGAATCTGACTTCTAGGCCAGTTTGCCCTCTTAATTAAGAAGGCAAGAAAAAACAATCCAGAGAGCTGATTTTCCACACCAAATGCCTGTTACAGAGAGTCCTTGACTTACAGCCATTCATTACTGACTGTTTGAAATGACAACAGCACTGACAAAATTGACTAAATGACTGCTCCTCACCCATATGACCGTTGCAGCATCCACATGGCCACATGATCAGAATTCGGGTGCTTGGCAACCAGCACAAATATAAGATAGCCACAGCATCCTGGGCTCATGAGATCGTCAGTTGCAACCTTCCCAGCTGGCTTCAGACAAGCAAAAGCAATTGGGAAAGCTGGATTTGCTTAACAACTGTGTGATTCATTTAACAACTACAGTGATTTGCTCAACATCCGTGGCAAAAAAAGGTCATAATTGGGCAGGACTTCATTAACAACCGTCTTGCTCAACAATGGAAGTGCTGGTCTCAATTGTGGATGTAAATCAAGGACTACCTATGTGCCATTTTCCAGTACCTGCCTTGAAGGACCAGAGCTTTAACTTGTTAAAGGAACCGCAGGCCACTTCTGATTATTCTCCAGATACTGGTCATGCATATTCAAGAACCTTTTTGCAACTTTTTTTCTCTGACCTAATTGTATGGTTCCCTTCTTCATCATTAAATCTAGCTAAGTGGTTGATTGGGAAATGATGCTTCATGTAGGGATAGTTGCGAAAGAACAAACAAAGCAAAAAGTCGCAACTGCACTAGGCACAACTGATTTGCCAAGCTAGTGGAGAAACAGCAAGCCATTAGACCAGTGTTTCCCAACTTTGCAAACTGAAGGTGAGTGGATTTCAAATCCCACTAATCTCAGCAATGGCTATATTGGCTGTGGAATTCTGGGAGTTGAAGTCTACATACCTGGAAATTGCCAAGGTTTGGAAACTCTTCCCATTTGCTATTTCAAACTCAGACAGACAATGAAAAATCGAGAGTTTGATAGGGCCCAACGTGCTGCTCAGCCCAGGAACCCAAATTAAAGCATGGCTGACAAAATGCTGCTTGATCTCTCTTTGAACATATTTAAAGAGGGGGAGCCCACAATCTCTTTGGATATTTGGTGTGAACTTTTACTGTTACAAAATTCTGTACAGAATTCAGTCTGCCTATTTTGATCTGCTCTCCTGTAACCTGAGAGCATTCTGCCCTTTGGGATAATGAAAAACAGATGTCAACCTTTTTTTATAACAAATCCCTTCAGGTTCTTGGAAAATGGCTATCAATCCTTCTTTCACTCATCTTTTCTTAACCAAAAATATATAAAGTTCCTTCAGTCTCTCTTAAAGATTTAATTTTAGTCCCCGAGCAGCCTCCTTGCTTCTGTTGTAAATTCCCTGAGTCTTTCTTAAAAGGTAGTAGCCAGAACTGCACAATATACTCAACATGGTTTACTCAATATATATATACTCAAATTTATAAATATATGACCAAATTAAGGTAGTACAATTTTCCACATTAAAAAAGCCAAGGTATTGGCCAAAACACAACACATATGTGGTTGCAGGCCTGCAACCACAACCACTTCTACAAAATGAGGGGAAATATCTTCTGATGGGATCACCCCTCCGCCCCATGTCTTCTAATGTTGAAAAGACTGGCAGGGAAGTCAAGTCTCTGGTTGGGAAAGAACTTAAATCAAGCCTTCATGCTGAATCCCAACATTTCCTTTTCTACTTTCAGACTTCAGATTGAAAAGCTGCAACAATTCCCTTTCAAGATTTTCTTACAGATATTCCTCAATTTATAATCACAATTGGTACCAGAATTTCCATTGCTAAGCAAGGTGATTGTTAAGTGAATCGTGCTCAATTTTACAATCTTTTTTGCCACAGTTGTTAAGTAAATTACTTTAATTGTTAAGTGAATCAGAGTCATTAAGCAAATTCGGCTTCCCCCATTGATTTTGTTTGTTGGAAAGTGGCTGAGAAGGTTGCAAATGACAATCACGTGACTCCGGGTCAGTGCAATACATACATGCTGGTTTTCCAAGTGGCCAAATTTTGATCATGTGACCATAGGGATGCTACAAAGGTCATTAATACGAGGACTGACCATAAGTCACTTTTTCAGTGCTGCTGTAACTTTGAATGGTTGCCAAAAGAATGGTTGTAAATCAAAGACTACCTGTACTTAACGAGCAAGGCTAGAATGACACCCAGGGAAAAGGAAGGGGCTCTGAAAGCTCTTCTGCTTCACCAGATGACAGTCTTATTCTGACTCACCTTACTGTTCTCTTCGTCAGAGGATCGCATCTCTTGGTGGTGCTCTTTAAAACCCCAAATGGGCACGGAGACAGGTAGGGATTTGGCATACTGATGGTTTGGGGGTGGAGGAGCCATCTGTCCAGGAGCCTCCTCACTCAAACTCCCATCTGAAAAAAAGTGGTGATGGGAGGAAAATCTTAGACCGATTGTACAATGTTGAAACAGCAAGCTGTAAGCATCATAAGCTTGATCTAAAGCAGGAGTGGCCTGGTTTAGATTAATCGCTTTCATTTTGCTGAATTACAGCTCCCAGAATCATTAAATATTTGGTCATGTTGGCTGGGGCTACTGGGAGTTGTGATTCAACAATATTTATTGCAGAGGTGGGCAATGTTTTAGTACAAAGTGACTGACGCACTCTCAGGGTTAGTCACAGCACAATCATTTCCTAGGGTGTTCTCCATCATTCCAGTGTGACTTTGAAAAGCTCAAGGGTATCCCTGCAAAAAGATACAATGCTGAAGGCAATTGTGTTGCTGTGCAGTACTGTGTCTTCCTTTTTTGTTGTTATAAGCCTCTTTCAAAAGGTGGGCAATAATGGAAGAGAGGTCCAGCAAAATGCTAATGACTACAAGCTACCTCAGATCCTCCATCTCCAAAATGCATTCAAAAATTTTTCCAAGAATTGTGAATTTACAAGAATGTGTTAGTATTTGGCATAAATTATACATTCTTGAGGACAGCCTTTTATCAAATAATACCTGAAATGCTCATTTTAGATCTGGCCAAGGTTATTCTAATTCAGCACTTTTCCATATCCTGTTTCCTGAAAATTCCAGGAAGCTAGGTGATTTACTAGTAGAATGATCTTTAATCTGCACTTTAAAACTTCCTCTCAACCCAAAATATAATTTCAATTACAAAGATAACAGAAAATTTAGAAAGAGACAAATGAAATGAAGCATCTCCTTGCAGTTTCAAATATGGTCACAGCCAAACAATAAAGCTTCCCTTTACAGCAGCCTTCTTTAATCTGGCACCTTCGAGTTATGTTGCAACTACAATTCCCAGAATTCCCAGCTTGCATGGCCAAAGATAGAAAATTCTGAAGATTTCAAGATTGTAAGTTGGAAATGGTTGTTATAAAATATTCAAGCTTCTGAGTTTCTGAAAACTCAAAATAATCATATGAAAACTCAAGTTATAATGTAAAAGTTATTTTCAAATGTACAATCTGTGAGGAGTTATAACTTATCATATGCAAACTGTGGAGAATGAAAGGAAAGGAAAAGTTGAGAATTAGTCTTCCCAACCAAGTGAATTGGATCTAAATTTAGTCATACCTAGCAGATTCATTAAAGGCTAACTAGACCAAACAATTAAGGAAGCCAATTAGATTGATAAGACTTTGTTCCATATATTAGGTGGATCTCTGTTTAATTATTCCTCACATTTATATACTTCCTCCAAGGCACAAAGGAGTTCTCAACACATTTGCAAAGTATGCTAAACTAGCTAAAATACTTCATCCAGTGAACTTTACAGCTGAGCAGGTTTCTTTTTTTATACTCTTAACCACTAAACTCTGCTACTTATAATAATTGAAGTCCACTGGGCTTGTCAAAAAGGTCCTTACAACAAACAAGGACTTCATGGGAGAAGCTGAAATCAAAAATTCACAGGAAGTTTGTACGGATCCAGTAGACTGGACCGTTTCCAGAAGGTAAAATGCCTACTTCACAGGAAGAATCAGCTGGGCTCAGTGTCTCTCTCTTACAAATTGCTACCTCAACTCACCGTCAGTGCTCTCCACATCAGAATCGAAAAAAGGTTCATAATCTTGGCTTGTAGAATCTTCGTCCATCACAAACAGACCTAGAAATTGATAGCTGTCTTAAAATCTAGGATTACAGTGCTGGTCCACATAAGGCTCCCTCATGTTACAACACCTCTGCCCCCAGCATAAATGTTAGATTAGTTTTCATCTGCCCTTCTCACACCACCATTTTATCTGAGTTAATCCTTTTGTATCCAAAAATAATACTATCACAACTGGAGGATATCAATAAGCTTGGATGAACGTCAAGGTTTTCTAAACAGAGTATAAGTGATGATGTGTGCGTTTGAAACAAAAACCACTTAAAATATAATAGTTTTTAAGCAACTAACTGGGAACCTGAAACAAAGTACACTTCAATGGTTGGTTGAAGGTCCTGTTATTTTAATTTGTAAAATTCCTTGAATGCAATAGCAGAAACTATACATAAATATTCATTGGCTTCAAGTGCAGCAAGAATAACATGAGACTGAAGAAAGGATGGAGAAAAAAAAAAGTACATTGTGAACCAGAAGTCAGAATAGGTTAATGGGCCTGCCCTGGTTACTAAATTTGGATCAAGGTTGTAGATCAGGGGTGTCCAACCTTAGCTACTTTAAGATGTGTGGATTTCAACTCCCAAAACTCTTTGGGCAGTATAGCTGAAGTCCACATATCTTAAAGTTGTCAAGGTTGGACACCCCTGTTATAGATGACTGCAACTTAAATAAGTCTGAGACCCTCCGATGCACGCATGCACAATAAACAACCCTTTCATGCCAGCAGATGACAGTAGGACACATCTGAAAGGAATGCGCTTCAAATACAAGAAAGCCAATTTTAAAAGGAGGGATATTATATGAGGGGACATTACAAAGAATCAGTGTGGTGTGGTGGCTAAGGAATTAGATCAGAAAGTGGGAGACCACGAGTTCTAGTCCTCCCTTAAGCACGGAGGCCAGGTGGGTGATTTTGAGCCAGTTACTCTCTTCAGCCTAATCCACTTCAGGACTGTTGTTGTGGGGGAAATAGGAGATGGGAGAATTGCACATGCTGTAAAAATGTATTTCATATTATGTATAAAATAAAAGTGGGATATGTCAAATATAAATTATTTTATAGCACATATTTCTGCTTATACAAGTAGCTCTTGATTTAAAACCATTCGTTTAGTGACCGCTTGAAGTTAGAATGGCACTGAAAAAAGTGACTTACAATTGCTCCTCACATTTACGACAAGTGTCGCAGCATCCCTACAGTTAGTTACATGATCAAAATTCAGATATTTGGCAATCGGCATTTATAATGGTTGCAGTGTCCCGGGTCATGTGATTGCTATTTTCAACCTTCCCAGCCAGATTGTGACACGCAAAGTCAATACAGGAAGCCAGATTTGCTCAACGTTGTTGATTCACTTAAAAGCTATAGTGACTTGCTTAACAACCATGGCAAAAAAAGTCATGAAATCTGTTGTGACTCAATTAACAACTGCACTGTTTAGCAATAGAAACTGGTCCCAATTGTGGTCCTAAGTTGAGGACTACCTATATAAACACTCAACATAGCTTACAAAACTACAACAAAATATAAATTGTGAAAACAATAAAATCAAAATTGATAGTTGAAAGATTTAACAACAGAGATTCTTTTTTACTATCTTAAATTGTCAGAGAGTGGGGGCCAAACAGACTTCTCTGGGGACAGCATGTCATATATGATATACATGTGCACAACTTAATGTTCTGAGGCAGTAATATTTCTATGGACTTTGCCTGATCTGGCTGTTCTAGGGTGCTCCACAGTTATTTCCTGAACAACCAAGATCAGAAGTAGTCTGAAGGAGGAATGGAATATTTTGGAATGTTAGGTTTTACACACCAAATAACAACCCGCTTTTCAACTTGTATAGTCTTATACTGTCAACCAATGTGACTTCATAGCTGGAGTATTAGATGTAATTCAAGAGAGACCATGGTTCAATTCCTCAGTCACAAATCTTACTTAGATCAGCGACTGCCTCTTAGTCTATCTCAAAGTACTGGGTTGAAGATAAAGCAGTCTTATCTTGCTCCTAAGCTATGGAGCATACCCTCAAGGAAAACCACAATCCCTGCCCCTTCCACTTTTATGAAAGGAGTCCAGACCTTCCCCTTCAGTTTGAATTATCTTAATAATCCTTTTAATTGTTTTTATGAGATGTCAAGCTACGTGTTTTGACCTTTTTGAGTGTTTTATGGGAAGGTAAAATATAAATCATTAAAAAAAACAGGAGAAGGAAAACATGTTGGTTTGAAAAAAGGGCAGGATAAAACCACAGCCAACAGCCCGAATGAAGCCTCCTCTTAAAATAATCTTACATACCTCCAGGTAAGTGTTCACTATACTCAGATCTGTTTTGCCAAGAGATGAAACTACATTAGACACTTTCAAGTCATTCCTGTGGCAAGGCAGGAATATAGCAATGCAAGAGACATTTAACATAGCTATTTAGTTCAGAGTCTCCTACCCACCTGACATCCTCCTAATATACTGTACTTGATTACTACTCCCCTTATTCTCATCCAACACATCTGGAGGACTTCCACAGCTAGTGCTGCTAAGAATATTCAGGCCAACTGAAGAAGACTGAAACCTGGCTGCAGCCTGCAGGAAATTACTTGTGCTCCATAAGATATTCTAAGTGGAGCCTAAGAGACACAAGTTGCAAACAAACATATCCCTTCATACAACCCAACAATCCCAGCTAGTAACAAATGAGTTCTCCTAACCTGGAAGCTAAAAATACTTTTTTAAATGCTTCAGGCTTCACTTGGGAATGTTGTATGCTTAAACATACGGCAGGAGATCCTAAAGGTTCAGAGGGCAAGGTACAAAGACACACCCAACATGGAGCTACTGGAGTGCAGTTATCATGCTAAAAGCATAAAAGTATCCCACCTCCTTTTTCAGCCACAGACTGGCAAGCGACTTCTATTTCAATCTCCTTCTACAGTATGAGTGAAGTTGTTGTTGTTCAGTCGCACAGTCATGTCTGACTCTTCGCGACCCCATGGACTGCATTACGCCAGGCCCGTCTTGTACTGCTTCCTGGAGTCTTCCCAAACTCACGCCCACCACACTGACTATGATGTCTATCCGTCTCATCCTCTGCCGTCCCCTTCTCCTCTTCCCTTCAATCCTTCCCAGCATCACAGTCTTCTCTAATGAGTCCTCCCTGCGCATTGTGTGGCCAAAGTACTTGAGCTTCAACTTCAATATCTGTCCCTAGCATGAATTAATTTACAAAACCAAACATTTTTAAACACTTTCAGTGCCACTTGACGTGGGAATTTCTCGAGTATGGAAAATTAGAAAAAAGTTTATCTGATATAAATCACAGTGCGGATAATTCAGCTTTGGAGAATGGAGAAGTGGATAAAGAACCCCAGGCAAATGGTAAATAAGTCCAAATGTTAAAACATTTTCCCCATCAAACTCTTGTTTTCACTCTTCACAAGGCTATATTGTAACGTCTTAGTTATGGCAAGTTTTCCCGTAACTGATTTTCTTCTCATAATTTTAACACTCTGCTGTTGTTTCTCATTTCTCTCTTCATTTCTTAGCCTCTGTGATCTCTGATTTTTTTCCCTCTCCAATAGCTGGTTAGATGCTTGAAGAGACATCCAACCTTTTAAAGAAATCATTCATTTTGTTTAAAAGGTTGAATATGTCATGATAAGTTTGATGGGGCTGATATTAAAAACTAAGTGTTCATTTTGATTGTGTTGGGAGGGCTAATATTAAAAAAACAACAACAACCCTAGGCCAGGTCTGCGAGAAAAACAGATATGCAGAATGCCAATGAATTTTTGGAGAGCAGCACATGGTCCTTTGTTCTTTTCCACTCTTTTTTATTGTATGCAATAATTCCACAAGCAGTTATGAGTTATTACATTATAATTAAAAATATCAGTATTCTGTTTTATCATCAGTTTTATAATTTCTTCTTTGCCTTCTTATTTTGATGCGAAGAACTAATTGAAACATACACATTAGGAAAGTACCGTCTTTCCTGTGTTAAGATTTTTTATTCACTTGCTAGTTTTCCAAATGAGGGGTAGCATTAATTCAATACATGTCCTTTTATTTGTCCTTTTGCTCAAAGCATTGCTATAGAAAACCTCTGGTTTTTGGATTGTCATTTTTGTTGCTATTACTATACCCTGGCATCCTGGCTGAGCAATCCATTTGTCCTGGAAAACAGAGTTTGAAAGCTGGTGGGAATTAAAAGAAACTTTGAACTAGGCAAATGATTAAATTCAGTTCTAAATTAAAAGAATCACTTGGACAAAACTAAAATTAAATTAACAAACTATAGTTAATAATGGAAATTGATGTATTTTATCATTTTCCTCTTCTGTCCGGTTTAAAATCACAACTCCTGACACTTTGGGGAGGGGTGGTCCAGAATATACCCATGACTTTGACAGTCCATGACTTTGCTTTGAAAATAAAATCTTGAGGCTACAGATTGTGTACTTCTAGTTTAGGGATAAACATTGGGTTTGCATTAATTTTAGATCAATCAGCATTTTTTTTTCTTTGTTATCACAGTCCAGACAAACTCATTAAATATAATTCCCAGTAACAAGCCAAATTTAAACATGCACGATGTAGGCATGTTTCAGCTCTCTGTGGTTATGATTTATCCATACATTTTTCACTCAGAAAATATGTATGTGCAGGACATTTAAAATATACATTTAAACTATAGATTAGTGTTACATCCAAACTTAATCCATGGCTTTGGAAGACAACTCCAATTCACTAAAAGTAATAAATTGTGTAACACAAGGCAGTAAGAAAAGACAGGGATTCAGTCAGAATCAGAGAGATCTGGAGAATCCCAAAGATTGTAGCAGACATTGAGAAAGCTCAGAAAGGGGAACTGACGACAAGCACAAATACTGCAACAACTATATATTCTCCAGCTGGTCTGCTTCCAAAAACCCGCAATCAGCATTTCATTTATAAATAAATAGGTAGCTATACCTGCTGCTGGAAGACAATGCAGCCTGTACCTCAGTACACTTTACAGCTGATCAATTGCTTCTAAAGCATTGGGAATAAGAGCTCAGAAACTGCAGGATTATATTTTAGTGTAACAAAAAGTTCTGTAATAGAAGTAAAATCTTTCAATACGGTATCAATTGCTGTTGTCAGCAGAGATGAATAGTAAATTAAGCCAAAGCATGGCTGTAACACAGCAGCTATCAAATGCAAAATGTATGTTATTAACCATCTCCAAAACTATTACTTAATCTTCTAAAAACTTTAATCTGTCCCTGAGTGCTTGGAAAAGTCAAGGAGTCCTATCTGTTTTCAGCCTCAGTTGTGAAAAAATTACTGGCTTCACTTCTGCAGAATGTCCCTGAATGTCATCTGTTTGTATTTCTGCTTATGTCTGTAATTTATTCCTCACCTTTCAGTCAAAGAACTTTTAAAACAAAACTATCTCATCACAAAGATAAAATAATGACTGATAACAGAAATTAGATTTAAGTTCAGTTTCCCCAAAGATCCTACCGTTCATTTATCTCTGGCAATCTATAAAGCCAAAGTGAGTACTCAAGGAAAAGAGGAGTAAAGGAGGAGAAAGAGGAACAAGGAGGGTCTCCTTACAAGCATTCAAATAGAACATCCAGGCTATTTTCCTCCAACCATCTTTGCCACAGTGAACATGGGTTGAAATCCAAGCGCACTTGTCAAGGATGTGATAAGAAGGCTGGCTGCATTGCTTTTATTTTAAATCTGGTATGTGTAATTGTTGTCTTCCCTTTTCTTCCTAAGATAGAACAACTGCGATTCAATGAAACCTTCATTTAATATATACCAAAGACAAAAATTTGAATACCAGCATCATGAAAAAAAAAACAAAATCTATTAAAATCAAAGCTTTAGTGGGAAAAGATTCTGGGAGACACAAATAAGATGGGAAACTTAAGGAGGGGTATGCAGGCCAAAAGAAAGATTGTGATACTAGTAGGAAAATGGGTGGAAGGAACTGAGATGATTGAAATTCAGTAAGTCACTGGAAGATAGTCCGTACCATGACACTGACTGTAGCAGAGAGGAGCTATGAGTGTGCTCTCTTTGACCTCTGAATGTCATGTGAGGGTGGGGAGGGAAGGAGGTGTGTTTGTTTTAAGACCCTCTAAGTCTTTCTCCATTGCTTTAAGCTGAAGACTTGGTTCTTCCAGGTTCCTCCAAGTTCTCCATCACAACTAAGGAACGTGGTGGACAAGATGGCAATCAACATGCTAAATTCTCTGGCTTGAAAAAAATTAAGAGGTCCAATGCATAGATTTATGCGTGGCAAAATGCCAAGAAGATTATTAATGCCCAAAAGAACTTTCTGGGTTTCAGATTAACAGCCACCTCTTCCTCCCAAATTATCTGTTAAGCTGTTAAGACATCTCAGTAAGAATAGTTAGGATTAACATTTATGTAAAAGTTAGAAAAACTTCTGAATTGATTTTGCTGAGATCCAGCTTCATTCAGACTCAGACTTCTGAACTTTTTAGGTAAAGATAAAAAAATGTTCTATTTTGACACAAAAGGTATACAGCAAGGGGGACAGATGGAAATCAGTGTCTAAGTCAAATTAGGCTTGGTGTGGAAACAAGAGTATCCCAAAATGTTGGACATGAAATGTAGCAGCATGTAATGAGAGGATCTCACAACATTATCTTTCTTCTTTTGCTGTTTTGCAAATCTAATTATAGCAGTCATTACTTCACCTTGAGAGACACCACTTGAAATGACCATTTGATGACAGCTTGGCCACCCCTGTAATAAGGAAATAAACCAGAAGCTCTTTTTTTGATCTTTGAGGAAAACTGCTCTCATGCAACCCTCATAATTAACACCTTTCTGTGAAACTTCATCAGAATCCAACAATCACAGAAACACTCAGAGGAGGATGAGTTAATCAGTGAGCCTTAATCAGAAAAGGTACCTCTAGGAATCTCAGATAGTATATTGAGTCTGCGTGTGTATTCATTTGTGTCTATTTGTTGTTTTAAGTGGTATTTTCTGCTCATATTTTCTGCCAGCTTTGAGAATGCAGTATATATTGAAAACCTGAGCAAGTCTGAAAGACCATAGGGGGAAAAGAAGCGTAAAGTTGACAATAAAAAAATTAACTCATGTTATAAAGGCCCGGCACTTTGCTCCAGGATTTTTCCTACTCTCTTTTGTTCTGACTTTATAGAGCACATCTTTAGATGAAAAGAGTGGCTTATATTAAGTGGGGAAAGTGCAAATAATCAGAACATTGTGAAGGGAAATAGGAGGGGGTGGACAGACATTGCAATTCACTGAATATATTATCCAGTCCACCTTAACTTCTATCTACTATATAATTTATGTTATGTATAAAAATATTGAGCTTCCAGAGAAGGAATGTTAATGAACAGAAAAAAATTACAAGAACAGACTGGGTGTTACCTAGCTATATGATCTAGTGTGGACAAAATAAAATTAACATCTCAGCTAAGGAAAGTGAGTTGGGAAAGACAGGTTTGAAAGTGCCCTGACACTAGAAAAGTAGAGTAACATTCCTTGTTTCTAATTAGTACCTTGGCAAGGGCTCGATATGGTCCCATAAAGAGATGACAAGAGAAGAGCTGCCCACTACTGGGGAGAGTGCTTTGGCTGATTCTCAAATAAGGACCAGAAGTGTAAGTTGTTCACTATTCCCTTGTCCTGCCTACATGCCCTGTAGAAGAAGATACAGTTGGGCAGGGCGCAACCTGACTTGTAAATGCTACATTTGTGGGGGGGGGACAGCAACTGAGGCCCACGGAGTCATGCAGAAGAGAAAAATGGTGGACTTCAAGAAATATCATGTGGGACTGCCAAGAAATATCATGTGGGAGAAACCAAGCAACCTGTACATTCCAGAATGGCGAAAGAGCATTCTTTGCCCAGCATGCCATGTTTTCTTGGGGGTAGATTTCTCGTGGGGAGGGCCCTTCTTTTGAGCAGTCCTGCACAGTTTAGAATTACTGCCAGAAGTATGTTGACAATGGCTCTTAGCAATAATGCACCGTTCTGTTGAGCTTTTGCTTTGATTCTCTCTCAAAGCATTTCAGAGGTGTCCTTATGAAAAATTCTCAGTCACGCATGTTATCCTTGCACAACTGCCTATAAAACACTTGAAGTGACCCCGGCTGCCGGCTGCAGCACTAAGGAGGGCCTTTTCTGTAATAGCCCCGGACTTAGGGAATCGGTTCTTACCTGGATTT
>JANHZU010003614.1:51020-71346 GCA_032468055.1 Acrochordus granulatus
CTCTTTACGAGCATTTTGCGCTAAGAGCGTTCTTCCGGAATGGATTAATCTCGTCTTGTGAGGCACCACTGTATATGTATAATGGAATTGTGAGGAAAAATAAACTCATTCTGAGAGTTTGATCTCTTCCTCAAGATAATCAGTGAATTATTTCCTTCAGAGCAGGAAGGATTCTGACAGAGAATATTATTGAAATAAACTTCTATATCTGTGTTATTGAGATCCACAACTTTCACTCTACTCCAGTTTTTAAAGGTTCAGCTGCAAATTTACTTTCCCCCCCACCTTGCTCTCAAAAATAGATTCTCTTCCCCCCCAAAAAAAATAATAATTGCAGTTTGTAGCTGGTAGAATGAGATGGGAAGGAGGAACAGCCCAAGAGAGAAGTCCCATCCTGGGAAACACACAAACACAGAGACACATTCTATCCCTAACCCACAGACAGTATTTATATTCTGTAAATTATATCTACACAATGGTGTACAGTGGAATCTCACAAGATGAGCACCTCACAAGACGAGATCTTCACAAGATGAGCAAAAACAATTAATAAACTTTATTCTGCTAGACAAGTGGCGACTCACAAGACAAGCAAACTTCGTGTGGTACCTTACGTGTCCTCAGTCATCACGCTCTGTATTTCCCATTCAGGCAGAAACCACGCGAGAATTCTGCCGATGCTGCCACATGAAGTTTACTCCATTACTGTCCGTGGGCTGGACTGTGAGATGTTGCTTAGGGAAAAGGGAGAAGTCCCTTTTGCCTCGAGTGGTGGCAGTGGATCCTCTGAGCCAGCAGGGGGCGCTGGAGAGCAGCCAGCCTAGCAGCAGCCGAGGCCAGAATCCGCCTCAAAGCAGATCCACAAGTGCTGGTTAGTTTGCTCTATTTCTGCTTTATATTGTATGTTAATCATTGTTACTTGTTTCAGATGTTAGGAACAATCATTTCTACATCAAATTCTGTTGAAAACGATTTTTTGGTGAATATTTTTGGAGGCGTGAAACGGATCATCCAACTTTCCATTGTTTCCTATGGGAAACCTCATTTCGCTTTAAGAGCATTTCACACTAAGAGCGTCCTTCCAAAATGGATTAGTCTCATCTTGTGAGGTTCCACTGTACTACATTCCATTTAGAATGCTCAGCATATCGTTAAACATGAGTCATGCACACAACCTTACTTTATAAAACAACCCTTCTTTTGATATTTGAACTGCATCAAGCAGAGCAAACCTAAAAGTTTAAAGAAACTTTTGTAGTTTAAACCTAAAAGTTTAAAGAAACTTTTGTAGAAAAGGAATCAGAGGCAATATCAAGAGTGTGAAAGAGATACACAGAATGAATCTCTGGATAATGAGTTGAGAGGCTACTGCTCAGGCCCCTCCAGAGAGAACAAGAGAAACTTTATCTTAAAGAAGACAAACTTTTCTAGTCAATATCCAATGGACTTGAGCAATGAGATACCACCATATACCCTGTCCTGGAGATGCTAGTTGATAGAAAAGAAACATATTTCTGAGCAACTGTTGTCAAGGCTGCCTAGACTTTACCAGTGATTGCCCCAAAATGCATAAGCTCCATCTTCTCATCTTCCTTGGATTCTTCATGAAGTACAATATTAATGATTCTGCTTTATTGGTCAAGCCAACAAAAAATATGCAAATGCAAGGATGTGCCCCATCATGAGGTTGGTGTTCTTGGGCCAGCTAAAGAAAACCCAATTCTAACACTAAATTTTGGCCACTGCTACTGGAGTGGAGGAGAATGTGTTGGATGGTCTAGGCCCCTCTTCTTGGCTGTGACTAAATCTTCTGTCCTCTGCCTAAGCCATTCCTCAGTCAGGAGCTGTCTGTACTAGGGAAAATTTATCAGCTAAGATAATTTCCAATCATCCTTGAATCAAATAGTTTAGCAAGAATTAATGTTTGCTTATAAGCCAAGGGCTTTAGCTGCTGCAAAACTGCAGTGTAAATATTAAAGCTCTGCCAGGCTCAGAGCCCAGTTTCTCCTGGTGTACAACACATACTGTAGATGGAAAACCACTGAGTAAGTGCAATTTGTGGGATCAGGTGTTGGGATAGATCAAATACTGTATGTTGGTGTACTTGTCTAAAACTTGCCTCCCCTATTTTAGTGGAAAGAACCAAAACAACTATGAGACTTTCTGTAAGAGCATTGACAGTAACTTTGGTGTCATCTGCAATGTCCCTTGTGTTTTCCCTTCCAAACCAAACCATCCCATACAAATGTACATAGTTCAGCTGATGCCAACAAACTGAGTCTGATGTGGACTCCACCTCAACTAAACTATGAGGTGATATGTAAGTGTTGGGGCCTGCTGATTTCAGAAATACTGACACATCCTTGCTGCATTGGTGACATAAGGAAGGTACCTTCTGCCTGCTAAATGTGATACATGAATGGAACTGGTAGTTAAGAAATACCAGAATCCAACATTCTCTAATATGCTGACTACCTCCTCATCCCAAACCATCTTCATTGTGATCACGTGCATCAAGCCTGACACTTTTGGACTTCCTGCTGCTTACCTCCTGGCTTTAAAAATTTTGCAGATATTCTGCTTTACTTAAGAGGAAGCATTTGCTTCTGAATGACGACACAACTCTCTATTGCTGACAGAGGAGGATGACAGCCAAGGAGGTGCTTAAGCATCCTGAATATGAAAGTTGCTAGTTCTCCATCCCAGTGCAGTCCCGTAGGCCCAGATCATGTATAACATGATCTTCAAACATGCTGCCATTGGGTCCCAAATGTGTATTTTTTTCTTGGTTATGGGAAATCTTAGTGTGGACAGAATCATTTTCTTGGTAGTGGACAGATAAGTCATTATTATCAAGTGCCGTGACCTCTGATTCAAAAGGAGGCAATTCTCCTCCTCTTCTGATGTCCTCAACACGTGGGGTACTAAAAGATTAGCATCTATTTAGCATCATACATGTTAAATCATATAATCATTATGTATTTGAATCCAACTATTTCTTCCCCCTATTTAGCAATTTTAGAATTTTATTTTTATGTAGTTATTCAAACTGATATGTCACAATTTGAACAAGAAACATAGACAATTATATCTTTCGTAAGACTAAGTTTCTTTGGTAAGTTATATAAAGAACTTTGCAAGGCAAAATAATTAAGAAGCAATGAGTATTTCAGCTACTTATAACTACACATTTAAGTCTTTGTTCATTTACGTCAATAATCCCACATTATTTAACCCAGTGTTCTTGAATTCATAATGCTATATTGTAAAAAAAGTTCTCTGTTAACCATATGATCAGCCTGTGTCCTTATTCTATTTCCTAACTAACTGCTCTGAAAGAAAGAATATAAAAGATTAGATGGAGTAGATAATTCTCATATTGTTAATGGTCTTTCTTAACTTAGTACCTCTAGGTGCATTGAGTTACAACTCCCATTTCCCACAACCCTATGTCTATGTCCAAACACACAAGCTTTGCCACCTTCATACATACATGTAATGTGATAAAATGTAGATAAAATATGCAGAGATTGAGAACATGTGATTGGTCCTGGGACCCCAAATATGTGAAAAGACCATCTCCTGTCTATTACAATGACTTAGTTTTCTCAGCTGCTGTGTATTTTAATTATATATATCTAAATTATTTTTATTATTAATTTTATATACAGTGTATATATATATATATATATGGACAAAATATTATATGTATACATATACACACACACACAATACACACACACATACATATCCAGTATTATTATTATTGTAATTTTTAGAATTGTTCATCAGCCGGACTTGTTGAGATGGATGGCTATATAATCAATAATTAAATAAATAAGTGAGCCTCCTTTCATTATTTACCTTCCCCCATGCATCCTTTGAGGATGACGTATGAAGTGGATGAAATATAAATGTTGTGATCTGAGATCATAATGGGAATGGAAGAAATAGTTCTTGAAGAGTCATCATGAAGTAGTGCTTGCACGGGAAGAGATAAGAGACACTTGATCCCAGTCAGACCAGTGAAGAGACCCTTACATCATATGAACTTACACCTCCTGTTAAAGCAGCAATGTGGAAGAGCTACTTATGGAAATTGTTCTGAGAAGGGAAGAGTCTAATGGCACATGTTCCAAACTGGTGGCAGATATGCCCTTGGAGGCAATTTCTATGAAATAAATGTAATATATTTAGGGAAATAAGAGAGAAAGCAGTTCTAAATTATATGATTTATGTTCACTCTTCTATGCCCTTTGGGATCAATTTATTTGTTCATTCTTCTATATCTCTCGAGGCCAAGAGATTTCAGAATTAATTTTGCTTCAGGGTCACAAGGAATTGGATTTAAATTGTTCTCCAATGGCCAATTTATCCATCCTTCTATAGCCACCAAAAAACTTTGCATAACCAGCAGTTTTATACTACCCCAGAGCCAAGAGCCGGAAGCAGCATTGCCTAGGAAAGAAGCAAGTATGTCTGGATGCCTGAAGTAAATTAACTGAGTGATTTTTTTTTTTGAGTAATTGTTCAATTTTGGCTTGCACAGTGTCAGCTTTGATTCATTTCTCATTCTCAATCTGCAGAAATTAATTATTTATATTGATTTTTAACTTTACCTTTTTGGTGTTAATTTCACTCTATATAAGAAGAAGTAGTTTTCTCATATTTTCATAAACATGTCAGAAAATACAGCAATTTTTCCTATGTAGTTGACATTCACATTGTTTATATTTCAGTAGAAAAATTAACTTTGTGAGTATTAAAACAAAGCTCTCAATAGACATCAATTTCATTTTAAAAAGCATAGATTTAACTTATTCAGCATGGTAGAAGTGGCTTAGAATGAGCAAGAATAAAGTAAGAATTTGTAGAAAACCTCGTTACTTTTTTTAAAAAAAAGTCTTAAGAAGTAAAAAGAACATACTTTTTGGAAATGTGGGACAATGACACACTCAGCCTTTCCTTGAATTCTTTCTCTAATAAGACTCAGTTCAAAACTTGACAATACCATAAATATGTGAAGCAGAAATAAGCTGTTCATGTTCTTCATTACAAAATACCCTTCTTAGGTTGGGAACTCTTGTTTCGAAATTGTGAGTGCTTTTAACTAAAGAGCTTCAGAACTCTCTGTTATGATCCAAAGCAAGCATTTATCTACAAATAAAGAGACAATGCACATATTGAAAATTAGGGCATTTAACTCAGGCACAATCTATTATTCGAATAATCTCAGAACCCCAGGTACCACAAAATAGTAGATGAAGTAATAAATCTCTGGTTCTGGTTAGGATATTGCATATATAACAAGAATACTGACAGAAATAAGTATCTGAGTATCAGATCACTTCAACATGCCATAAGAGCTTTCATCTTTAATGAAGCTAAATCATAAGTCTTTGAGGAAGTTTGTTCTTTATCATAGTAACTGGTACTAGACTTACATATTTGTGTGAAATCAGGTGTTTATGAATATTATTTTATTCCTTGCTATCAGAAAATAAAGTTCTTGTATGTTTGCTTGATGTGCTCTTCAAACCTTCCTTGATTGTGACTTTCATTTATTTTATTTGACAAGATTCTCCCTACTGGTTTCTGTCCTTTTCCCTCCCAATTATTTTCATGACCCAAGATAATTTTAAACAATTCATATAATCAACAGAGACATGAAGACATACTGGCAGTGAATGCTAACTAGTTTCTTTATTCAAATTTCTATTAGCCCTTCAACCAGTTTTTCCCTACTGGTTAGGATAAATGTTTCTGGAATATTTTCCATATACTATTTTCTATAAATGAAGTTTATTTGGAATGTACCTAAGTTTAAAGAAGATATAAAATTAAGACTGTAATATCCGGAATTAGTTCATGAAGCATGAACTAATTAAAGAACACTCCTTGTAACAAAAACAAAGTAAAAGCTCCATGTGAGGCCATGGTATTTTTATTCTTTAGCATCAGTTGCTACTAAAGTCTTACACTGTATTGTCTTATTCATCAGCAAATGAATTAAATGCACCATGTTCTAGTGGTTTTAAAAATTTCATCTATAGTGTGAAAATTACTCCGATATATGCCAAACTCCATATCTCCATTTTTTATTCAGTTTGATTTCATATCCTATAAGCTTATAACAATTGCAAGCTGTTGGAGCAAGATCAGACAATTTTGGAGGTGATTATCTAATGTAATTAGCTACTGTAGGTCTGGTTTGTGAATGAATATGTACTAATTTGGGCATCTTTGGCAGGATTCTCAGTTTTCACTTGTTTTTTCCAGATGCCAATCAGCCAATGCAGAGTAGCACATTTTGAGTGATGAGGTGGCAGAAATATGATATGGAAACATGGTTAAACATAATGCTGAAAGCCTACCATTTGATGTGCAACAGCAGTTTGGAGTAATATTGAAAATGTCCTTCTTAAAAAGTTAAAAGGTAACTTTTAAACAGCTGCAAAAGCATCATATTGTACTGGTATGAAATGGGTATGAAAAGATTACTGTTGTAAAGCTTGACAACTCTGAAGGTGTACAGTTACCAACTGGATAGTGCTATGCCATAAGACATCTGTCTTGCTAATGACAGCTTTCTTGCCTTTAGCTCTTTCTTCCTCCTTCTGTTGTTCTATTCATTGATGCTTCTGCCCAAGCTCTTTTTTAGAATGCCGATTAACATTTTATTTTATTCTTCCCCTCCTTATGCAGACAACTAAACAATCAAAATTTAAGATCAGTCCTCACCACTGCCATAATTCAGACAGCTGTGCTGACTAAAACTTGGTACACATGAAAGTCTGAGTCACTTCCAGAAATGTTCATAGTTTTGTGATAAATAGATAAAATAAATTTGATCCAAATACTATAGGGTGTAAATTGTTACAACTTGAGGGAAATTTTATGTAGCTCAGTAAAGTTTGTATAGTTCACGATGAGTGGTAATGGTTTCATTTCCAGTTTACTGGCTTTTTGAATCATAATTGCAAGTTTGAGAAAATACCAAAGCTTTTTTTTTAAAAAAAATATTGAATAGATGACAAAGCATTCACTGCAAACAGAAATGGAATATAATGGCAGACATCTTATATGTTAGCAGAGTTAGTAGATGTGTATTAGAAGAGAAATGTGTAAAAGGATCTCTGAAAGTGGCATTTCATAGAGAAAAGCCACTTCCCTGTAGCAGCAAGGGCTGAGCTCATAGGGTGAAAGATGGAGCCTCTCAGTCCCATAAATACTTTGAGTATTATACCCCAGCTTGGCTTCCTACCATGATGCAGATACCTGAAGAGTCAACTTGGCATCTTGTGCTTAGCATCAGGTTGTGGGACAGGTAGGAATACCACAATCTGCATAGCATATCAAAACTAAACAAGTTTTTAAAAGGGGAATTAAATTCTAAAATGCTACTTGTAATACAGTATGTGGTGTTATGGAGAAATCCACTTGGCATTATAAAAATAACAATGTATTCATAAAGTTGTGAATTAAAAAAATGAAATGTAAAGCTTTTTCTTTCAGCAGTCTTCTCTGAAAGCAGTAAGTAATTCTACACTCCTGCTAAAAACACAGAAAATGTTTTTGAAAGAACCTTATAAGGTGGAACAAGGAAGTAGTAAGCATGTAGTAGGCCAGAAATGGTTTTATCAACATTTCTGGAATCACTCTATTGTTACAGTTTTCATAAATTGTCAAGTGCTTCTTATCTGATTGTTTTATACCATTAATCTCCGAAAAAATAAGTGCAATGATAGTTTATTATACCTTCACTTTTGTACTTCCAGAACACATAAAATGTATTTATGACTTATGGTGGTATAAATGCCTTGATAAAACTGGTACTGTAGGAAGCCCCATTTCACAATACCTATAACTAAAAGCCTAGGCAAAGTGTAATCAAAACTATAACTTCATATTGATTCCGCTAGAATGTGGTATATATTGAAAAAGTCAGTTTTGTTTTCTCGTATTAGCAGGCTATAGTTTAAATTCTGAACTTGCAAAGGCAGAAAAATACTGTGTCAAGATTTTTTAAGAATCCATTAGAGACCTATAACACCTTTGTTGGAGTGTGCGAATAAAGAGAGGGAGGCAGTCCAAACTCATATACTTTATAATGTTATGCTTTGATTGACAAAACCAAATATCCTACGTGCTCTAAACTATTTTCCATTTGCATAAATAATAAGCATCATTATCTATTATTGAGGATTTAGGATCTCTTGTACTTTTTCTATTACTATTTATTATAGTAATCCCATAATGAATTGAAGTCCTTGCAGAGTTTTCCTGTATCTTATTATGTTCAGTTAGGGATTTTTCAGGATTCTTCAGTACATTTTTTTTTTCTTCTGTTTAACTGTGTTCAGTTCTTGGAGACTGCATGGACAAAGTCCCTGCAGTTTCCTTGTTTCAGAAGTGGTTTGCCATTGCCTCTTTTTTAGGGCTGAGAGAAAGTGACTGGTCCAAGGTCACCCACTGGCTTTGTGCGCAGACTGGGAGTAGAAACTGGCAGACTTCTGGTTTCTAGTCTGATGCCTTAACCATGACACCAAACTGGCTCTCATTGCAGTCTAAGTAGTATTTAAACAAAAAACTGGAAAAAGCAAGAAGCCAACAAGATTTTCACAGCCCAGCCTCCTAGCCAATGTTTCTCATGAATTCTTCCCAAGGATGGATTATATAAATGGATGTATTATGCAGAGTAAATGTAATGATGCCATGCAGCAAGCAAGTATTCCATCTCCAGCTTTTAAAAGTAATTCTCAAAGGCATTGCATGTTCTTTCCAAAATAAAAAGGCTTTCCTTTTTCATAACAATAAAGAGAACTGGAATATCCAGCTGCATGTATAAAATGCATTTGAGCTGGAAGTAAAAAAAAAAACTTTGTGGTAAAAGATTGAAATTATATAAAAAAAACCCTATCAACCCAAGACAATCTTCATAGCTGTGGGAGGAAGAGATACGTACCAACTTAATTATCCCTCCAATTAGAATTTATCTCACGTTTCAGATTAAAGAAAGATGTCCTCCATGGTTCTTTCTGCAGCACGGTTTTGAAACAGAAAGGTAAAATTCTATTTCCTCCTATCTTAAACTGGTTCAATTATAGGCCCAATCATATGTTGGGTAATATTGGCAGTCTACTGTGACTATATTTAGATGAAGATCAGCTTCTCTTGATATCTGTGCGTAAATAAGGGCAAATACTGCAAAGAAAAAACTGCTGATTACAAATAATGTTTTCTTCTTTCTGTTTTATACTTCTTTGGATTCTTAATATGAAAAGAGAAGTGATGTTCTTTGATAGAATTTAGATTTGTGTTACCTATTTACTAAATATTTATTATTTATTTATTAATCACATTTCTGTGCCGCCAATTTCTGAAGACTCTTGGCGGCTTACATAGGTTAGTGATTATACATTTTTCTTTATTTTACAATAACTTGAAGGCACACACAAAGGCACACACACACACACATGAACACAAACACAAGCACATACATTCACATTCTCCATATGAAACAGATGTTTCATATGGAGAACCATATATTTCTCACTACTTTATACTGTATAAAGTTGCATATTTGATTGTAGTATATAGAATTAGAAAGAGCATTATTTTGTGATCTATAGTATTTGAAGTAGACAGATCTAAAGATTGAGATTTTATGTTGCAAAATTTTTTGTACTTTACTTGTTTGTTTATTTTTTGTTTTTTTAGTATCAACATTTTACTAAAATTATCATTGTATTTGTCTATTTGCACCCTGAAGTTGGCCCAAATCATGCATTATACTGCAATAATTCTTGAAATAACGTATCTAAAATCTCCTAAATTAAAGAATGCATAAAATTCAGATCTATCACTCCAATAGAATTTAAATTTCCATGAGGTTTATTCCAGTTTTATTTGCAAAGTTGTGGCTGTTATAATGTCCCCATAATCACACTATTGTGATTTCTGATACTCTCTACCTGCTTCCCACAAGTAAAGTCAATGAGGAAGCCAGAAGGAAATCCCACTCCCTCTGCTTTTTTCTTTTTGCCTGCCCATGGTCATCTTCAGAGCAAAGGGATAGCAATACCATTCAGGAAAATTCAGTTGTGTCTCTGTTCACATCAGATTGCACTGCCTTTCTCTCAAAGGATGATCCAACGGATCACAGGTTATCTTGTACCAACTAAATTAATTCTATGGAGATTGCTGTTTTGAGAAGGATGGTGTCGTGATTATCCCATTACCACACCTTATCCTTCTGTTCTTTATCAAGCTGAGTTGAGTGAAGACATAAATCAGACTTCATTATGAGGTATATAAAGCCTATATGTTCTTTTCTAAATATACTGAGCCAGACATAGAATGAGTCAGAATATTTATTAGTTTCCAGAAGATAGTCTTCCTGTAGAAAACAATCCTTTATTTAAATGGTGGTGCATTTCAAATCCAGTTTAAAAAGAAATAATTACAAGGAAGGAGAGCAGAGATAATCTTTAAAATTGCCTGTTAACAATAAATAATGGGGCAGCAACTCAAACAGTGGCTGTTTTCTCTACTATGTTGTGATATATGCCTGGAGGCTGTGACAGTCTGGATGGGGACTACAATATTTGACTGAATCCTACTAAGACGAAGTGGCTCTGGGATCATAGGACATCAGGATTTGGGGTTTAATAGAATTTTTTCCCCTATAATTTGATGCAGTTATTCATGTATTTCCAACCTTTCCAAGATTCAAGTCTGTTTTGATTGTAAAGTTCAGTCATGATCAATTAATTTTTCAAAACTTTCAAACAGTTGTCATGATAGCACAGAACGTAACTTTGAAGCAGATGACATAATGTACATTTCCATCTACATGTAACAATGGAGAGACAATTTTCAAAAGCAGTAAAGTGCTTTCAGATGGATGGGTTGAATATTAAATCACAACTGGGTTTACAATAGCTGTGTATATTTTTAGCATAAAAGTGCTTTCAGATTAAAAATGAACACTTCTGTAGTAATAATTTTGCTTTATTTTAGCAGAGATGAAGCAGAATTCAATTGCTTCATGGTTAAAAAACTGATTACAGAGTTATAATAATTACAGATTCCAATTATCTTCAATTTATGAAACAGAATTAAATGCAAAAAAATAACTTTTCAGAGGCTCTGATATGTTGTTGTGCTGAAAGGCAATCAATCTTTATTGCCCAACCATCACTCTGTTTACTTTGCTATGTGAAAATCTTAGTGTTTCCTGCATCTGAGAGTCTTTGGATTTCGGCGGCATATAAATTTAATAAATAAATAAATAAAATAAATAAATAAATCCTGCCCCTCCACCTCATTCTTTTATTAGGAACATATCTATTTAAACTGGCTGTGTGTAAATTTGCTATTTTTTTCATTTTTTCCCATCCCTTTTCTGAAACATACATATTTACTGACCATTCCTTTTCTTTTTTACATAGATTAAGAAAGCCTACTGGCTAGAAGGCAAAATATCTCCAATAACATCTTGTAATTAAAGTCCAGTTGCTTTTTCAGAAACTTGAAAAATTTTGCAATATCTGCTATTTTTCTGTTACATCCATCTGGATTCTTTTTTTAAAAAAATTACTACTATTATTATTATAAAATTCCTCCACATTTGCTTCTGGAGTTTAGTTTAAAATGAAAATGGGAGGAGAAAAAATCAGCAATTTGGTTACTTTCATTTGAGAATAGTGGTTTTCATATGTTTTGATCTTCCTTTCTAAAAGCATAACTATAATTATCATATATGAATAACCAGCAAATAAGAGTTAAGATTTAACCTAGAAATAAGCAGAATTTGTCAGGTTTAGTCCAGAATTACAAGTAGTTCTTGACTTAAAATTGGTCATTTAGTGACCATTCAAAATTATAACAGCTCCCCCAAAAGATATTTATAACCCAGATTTGAAGTTCCAATCATGTGATTGCACTTTGGATTCTTGGCAACTGGACTTCTGGTTTCTTGCAAAAAATGTCCATTGTGGACAATCGGTTTGCTTAACAATAGCGACATTTGGTTAATGACTGTGTTGTTTGTTGAATGACTGTGGTGTTTCCTTAACAACCACCATAAAAAATTGTAAAATCAAGTCAGTCATATCTATGCCTTGATTGTTAACAACATATGAGGGAAATTCTGAGCTTCATTATCGTTGTAAATCAAGGTCTATCTATAATGTTATTCTATGAGAATTTTGGAGTACTATATAACATAATGTTTTCATTTGAGTTTCATAAACATAAGAAAGAAAAAATAATTCTTCTCTCTTTTTTAATAATGTTAAGCTGAAATTCTGTTTTCATGTTATAAGATGGTAATTATTTTTATTGTATCAATTATTCGCTATCCCTACCAAATAATACAATATAATCTTTCAAGCACCATCTTTGTTAATCAAATAGAAATGACTGCCAAAATTCAACATGTTAACTATTTCAGGTCAAGGCATATCAAACCTTCATTCTAGCTCTATATACATTCCTAATGAATTTAGAAATAATAACTATCTTTTAACAATATATACATAGATTTGGCATATAAATAATTCCAAGTTAAGTTCAACCAGTCAGTTGTAAACTGTTAGAGAAAAAAGGAGGGAAATGATCAGTACAAATACATCTTGCTATTCAGTCCAAAGAAAATGATTCAGTCCAAAGAAAGCCTACATAAAGATTAGCAATTGTAGATTGTAGAAACAGATGTGTGACTGTGTTGTAGGTGAGTGTGTACATTAAATAGCTACAATCTCACGAGATTTCACAAGGGAATTCAATGATCTTATAAAATCTTCTGAGATTCTGCATATACATACATATACACTCTATTTTTAATCATTGAAGGTCAGTAGGCTCCATCTAAAAATGGCATATACAGGAAGAGTATTTTTAAGAGACTTTCAGATACTATATGCTTTTCATCAGGACATATCAATCAGTTTCCTGAATGCTAACGAAAGCTGTTTTAAAAGATTAAAAAACAAGACAGTATTCAAGGAATAATATAATATTTATAATACTGATGCACATGTAAATTGCCAGCTATCAATTCACAGAACTCTCTGCTCATTCAAAATGTATAACTGGGCGAAATGTAACTTTCAGCTTTCTGGGAGCAATAATATTATTTCACACCGATGATTATCTTCCAATTCACCTAGCACTGAAATAACATAAAGGCTTTCTTCAAGAATTTATCTCGCAAATGTAACTTCAGTTACATTTTAGCTGGAGCTCACTTTATTTCATAGATTTACATTTCTGACACAAGTTTCCCATAAAACCCTTCTTATGCAAATATTTTTTTCTTTATAATTTTACCTATTATAGTTCTGCATGCTACTGTGCTTACTGATACATTATGGACCAGTTGCATTTCTAAATAGTCTTTAAAGGCAACCTCCTATAAATGCATTTCAATAACTAACCTCAAAGATTATAAGGGTGTGCTTCACTGACAACAAGGATCCCATTCTAATTGGTATATGTGCTACTCCAGTGGTATCATGAGTCCAAGAATCCCTCAAGTAACAGATCTCCTTCTTCAAGGAAGTTCCACAACATTTAGAATCAGTCTAGATACCCACAGAGATCCAGGTGTTTGTTTGGACAAATAGTCTCCATTTTCAGCCCGTTTTTCCCCTTACTGTTCTCCATAGTTTCCAGGAATCAAGAGAAGCACTATTTTCATTTTTCACCAAATGAAATTCTGATTAAGAAAGCAGCAGAATCCAGTGTAAAATAGTATCATCCATTCCCAAAATTTACAGGCAATCCAGAATACTGTGTCAACTACAATTGCATTCAGTTATCCACCTGATTGGCCAATGCAGTTTTAGTCCCACATCTAGGCTAGAAAATGAATTAAAAAGGATCCAGACCTTAGGATTGTTTTCAACTGACATCCGTATATGTAAATACGTATGTACTGTATTGAATTTATATAGTCTTCTTCCCACTTCTCTAGCAGAAGTTGTCTGATGATCAGATGGCTTCTTCCAGAGTGGACATATCTTGAAGGAATTCTTCCTTCAAGGCAGCTGGCACAATTCCATTTCCCAAAGTGCATTTATTATCTTTTGAATCTAACTAGCCATTCTCTCATTAGTTGGCCTAATGAACTACAGTAAATAGGAATCCAGCCCCACAACATGTCAAACTCATGCTGGAGAAAATCCTATCCATGTTCATGAAATTCACAAGTGACATTATTCACTCCAGTCAACTTTATTCCAATCTGTCCGTGAAGAGTCCAGACCACAACAAATATAACTGACTTTATCAGCAATATATTTATCAAATATTTCAACAGCCTGTGGGTAAGTAATCCTGTCCCACTACTATAAGCAATATCTCCAGAGTATATTCTGCCAATGCAATCAGTGTAGAGAACAACACTTCACCATTGTTACTCCTTACAGTGTAAATCCAAACATGGATTCTCAGCAGTGTTTGGTCATATTTATTTCTTGTTTTACTTCACCAGTGATCAAATTATCATTTCAGTCACTTCATCTTCCAGGTAATCAAGGAACTTCATCTCCAATTACCAAGAAGACTCCAGGATCAATATCAGAGAGAAGCCACTTAAGAACAGTAATATCCAAGAATTTAATTATGTCCAAATATCAGACAGTCAGGAATGTGGTGAGACTGACTGCCAGATAACTGGAAAAATACCAAAGGGTTACTGAAAAGCAATTAGATCCATAAATAACCTTGGATGGATAATTTTAATAGGTCCCCCACACTAGCAGTGACAAGCTACTTATTGTTTAGAAAGTGATCTTGATCATAGTAAAAATAAATCTGATTCAGATACTTTTATTGGCCAAGCATGTTTAAACACACAAAGAATTTGACTCCATATAGCAGCTTTCAGTATACTCAAGACAAGAGTAAATAAAATAATGACATAAATAAATAAATTAAATTATGTATTCAACAGTAAAGTGTTCATCCAAAGTATGCAACCAATAGAAAAGGAATACAGTAAATCGTAGAATTAGAACTACTATCTATTGATAAGTAGGTATTCACCTTAGACAGTACTTCTGGGTTAATTTTGCATTTTGTATCCTGTCATATACATGAGTCAAATATTCAACTGAATAATGGCATGGGGAAAAAACTATCCCTATGTCTGGTTGTTTTGGTATGCAATACCCGATAGTGCCCTCCAGAGAGAAGAGATTCAAACAAATTATGTCCAGGGTGAAAGGGGTCTGCAGATATTTTCTCTGCCTTTCCCTTGACCTTCTCAATGTACAAGTCTTCCATGGAGACCAGATGCAATTATTCTTTCTGGAGTTCTGATATTCCTTGGAGTCAGTACCTACCTTCATGGTTACTGCACCAAACCAGACAGTTATAGATATGCAAAGGACAGACTCAATGATTCCAATGTAGAATCATATCAGCAGCTCTTGAGGTAGGTTAAACTTCTTGAGCTGATGCAGGAGATATGTCCTCTGCTGTGCGTTCTTAATAATAGTGCTACTATTTCAAGTCTTGGGAGATTATAGAGCCAGAAAGTTGAATGACTGTACTGCTGATACCATGTTGCTGAATATGGTAAGAAGGGGTAGAATAGGAGGATCTTCCTAAAATCCACTGTAATCTCCACAGATCGCTGGAGCTGTGCTATGTCGCTTCTTGCTTTAAACATTCTATCGTCATCCTGGATCCAAAGAAAGCCTATATCAGCAAGCTAAATGTCTACAGGCCTGTTGCTTGAACATCCATTGTCATGAAGACATTGAGAGGCTGATGCTGGCCCATCTGAAAGTTATCACAGATCTGCTGTTGGACTCTGTTTGCCCGATAGGCACTGCTGCTTCTCTGACTAAGATGCCCACGTAACTTCTCACTTTTCTTCAAAAGCAGGAGAAACAGGAGAAAAAACATTCCTAGGAAGTTATCCAATGTCCAGGAGTTCATCTCTGGTATATGTAATCCTCAAAGAGTTACCGAGAACTAAAGAACTGAGACAGGAAAAACAAAGACACTTCAAAGTGTCTTTGAAAAAAAACAAAGACACTCCACAGCCTTCACTAAGGCTGCCATTTGTAGTGCCATCGTGAAGCTCTGCAATGTAATGTAATGTACTGATAGTTACTGACAGTAATGCCCTTCATTGTCAGATCACAATCTAGCAAATAAAAAGAAAACTGCAATACGGTGCATGTATGGGTTGCAGCCTGAAATTACTTGGGACAAACCCAGAATTTTGTTCCTGTTTTTTCTTAGCCTGAATGTCTTGATTTCCCCAAGGATAATAAAGGTTGTGATCACTTATTTTACAGATATTTAAATCTTAACTCCTCTGGTTAACTCTTTTGATTCCAAAACCTTGCTTTGGAATAACCATGCTTTAGGAGAACTCAGAATACTCTACATGTATCAGCTATAGTATTTTGAGATCCTCTATTGTCAAAATGTGATCGCAGAATTCAACAGTTGTCTATGTCAGATAATCTAACACTCTTTTTATCTTGTTATTCTGTACATTCATGATTCATGATGTTTCCTTAAAACAAATTTGTGTTCCCTGAAGATATTAAAATAATCATTTAAATCTTCTGCAGTTAATGAAAAGACAATTGAGCCAGGATAGCAAATTAGACTACTTCATAATCCATTTAATCTTAATGGAATATGCATTAAAAAGTTGCATATCTTCAGTGGGTTTGAATGAAATCACTTGTCTTTTCATGCCAAGGTGTCCTTACAGAAATTTAGTTTACTTTTTTATATATCTTTCTGGTTTTGTCTTTTATTTCTTTTCTATTTATTTTAATTTTACTTTTCTCTGCTTTCCTTTTTCTTTTTTGCTTTGCAAAAACTTCTTATAGGCTGATTTCTTTTTCCATGGCACAAATTTCAGGTAGGCAGCAAGTGATGAGAAATGGGGCAAATCTTGCCCGGAGAATCTGCAAAACTCTGTGTCATCTCCTCCGTTATAGCTTGAGGCAGTCCCTGTTGTTGATGGGTAATGCTTTGCTGATGAAAGACAAATAAAAAAGAACAATGTGAGTCTGCTTTTCTTAAGACAAGTAGCCTTTAGCAGCACAATATTCAAAAGCTGCATTTCATAGTGCTGCATTTCCCCATCAGATGAGGGTAGTGAATTATCCCCAAGTCATCCGCTAAGGGGAGTGTGAAACTGGACCAGCCTTTCTAGTTTCTATGGCAACGGTGGGGAGTAGAGTCCTCCGAGTCCGACGCTCGCTGAAGCCAATGCTGGGTTACGCTGTCATTCCAAATGTGCTGGATTCTATGGAGCAGCAAGCAGCTCCGTTTCCTGTTTTGCAACACCTTAATTCCCTCAAGATCTTTAAATTGGCCCATCCAAGCTCTCATTGATGAAGATGGTTCATCACTCCAGTTCCATACAATCATTTAAACAGCAAAAAGGTCAGTAGGAGTCTCGTTTTTCTCCAGCAGTCATTAAGTACATGCCCTTGCAGTATTCTTCAGCTTCAGCACAGCGGCTGCTAGAAAGATTTGGAGCACAGATCAATGCAGGGATCTTTTTAAACTCTTGCAGTAAGTTAAAATGCTCTTTTACGCTGGAGCTTGAAAGAGTCATCTGGGATGGAGGAATAATCTTCTGGGCTACATTAAATACTTTTCTGTAAACAGCTTAAAAGGATCTGAAATGTGTACTAAAAAACCCCCCATCTTAACAAGATTTCATTCTTCCAGAATTAAAAATGAACAAATGCATGTTGCAGCCATTCACTCAGCTATCTATCTATCTATCTATCTATCTATCTATCTATCTATCTATCTATCTATCTATCTATCCATCCATCCATCCATCCATCCATCCATTTGTCTGTCTCTCTTAGTATAGAATAATATAGAATCTGTTTTAGAGTGTTGAAAATTACTAGTAAGTAGCATGATGTCTTACTTTACAAGTATGTTTGTATGGATCCTCTGAATGTAAAAATTATACTTGGAGTTAATAAGCCAATTCGAGGTTTTATTGTTATTCTATTGAGTTAGCTAATGAGACACTGTTTTCTGATTTGGAAAAGCTGCGATTTGGTTTGAAGCATGCATGAAAGACTCATATATTAAAGTACTTCCTAGGGAGCTGATCTGGATGATCTCATGATGCATTATATTGTGATATGGTTCTTGTCTTTACAATATGCCTTGAAACTGCTTTGTATTTTTATAAAAATGTGCTCTTTCTGTTGTTACACATTTTTTTCCTGAACTTTCCAGAGTGCTTGAAAAGCTTACTGCATTTTGCTGATTTTCATCATAACTGTATGAATCACTAATCCCATTTTTATAGATGGGGGTAGGGGAGGGGTAAGCCATACACCTACTGATGTAGACTAAATTGAAATAGGAAGGGGTCAAGCATCTCTAAGACTCACCCTTTGCTGCCAAGTTCTTAATTTGCCCACACTTCTATTTATAGGATTTGAATGTTAAAAAACAGAGGTACTTTTCCACAGAGATAAACTTTGCTTTCTTTATCTCCTTTATGCATTTTGTTGTCCGTTGCAATAGTCAGACTTCAAAAGGCCAAATAATAAGGTTTCCTGTAGTATAGCTCATGTCTAATCAATTTTTGAAGTATTACAAAACACAAGGTATCATCAGTAGCAATTCTTGTGCTCTCCCTAGTTTGTGAAAACGTTGCACTCAAATTTAAAAAAAAAGAATTTAGAGTTTAGAGACATAAGCATTTCCACAAACATCCATTAGTGCAGGAAATACTAAGATGCCAAAGAGATAAAAGCGATGTGCGGTTGATAATTTTGACAGATATAGTATGATACTAATAATACCTTTGCACAAGTATGTTTTAAATAATTTGTCTAGCAACTTCACTACTTTTAATAAAGTGATCAAGTAAGCAGTTTAGAATCCATTTTGATCAAGCCTTCCTCAAACTATTTCAGAACTTTATTGTTCTTATTCAAGAAGATTTGGGGGTATTTAGAACTAAGTCTTGGTTGCACAGTATAGTGTACTCTAGAATTAAAACTAACTTAATCTTCAATCATAACAAATTAATGTAAATTCTTAATGCTTATTTTTTTCTTTCTGTAACATATTTCCCACTAGTAAAATCCTAACAGGTTCCTATTTGTGGGTATCAACAAAGTGAACAACATCTCCAAATTCTTATTAGAGTATGAGCGCTTCAGATTAAAGCTGTTTCAGCACAGCCTTGTCCCATGACATTTTAATTCCTTGTGACAGATTTATCAAACTTAATGTTCCATAACCCCCTTTATAATTGTTGAATAAGGGGGAAATTATACCCAGTCCCCTTAAATGGTTTTTATTATCGTTTATTTTCTAATACTAGATACCTAAACCCCATACTTTTAATTCTGTGATTTGCCTAAATAGTTATGGTATAAAAGGGCAGGCATCCTACTACCCTCCAGAACTTTTAGATACACCTTCCAGGATCCCTTGCCATTGTCCAAAGATAAGGGGATGATCTGCCTTAAAATCCTAAGCATCTAGAGGGCACTAACTTGCCTATCTCAGCTATAAGAACCTCAGGCTCTGAAGACAAGATTGTCAAGCTCTTTGAAAGGACCTCATTCCAAGGAATCCCAACCAATTATGGCTGGAAAAGATGGGATGTTTTCAGAAGGTAACTTGCCTAATATAAATTGCCTGAATGTTTTCTTTGGGAATAACATTGACCCACATTTGCCAGGACAAATACCTACAGTGTGAATTTAATTATGTAAATTTGTACTATGTTGGCCCGTGTTTAAATCAAACCTGGGGTGGGATGGGATGGAGAATGTCCTAAAATGCATTTTATACAAAGCATATTGAAAACTGTCCCTCAGAAATGTGATCTCTATGCTTCCAATCCCTTTAGGCATTCTGTTGATTTAAGGGAAGTTAGTGAATTTCATGTGCCCAATTTATCAGTCTCTGTTTCTTTTCTTTCAGCAAGTTATAAATTTGGAGAGGATGAAAGAGAGTTGGAATAATCTGAGCATGAAAATGTAATTTTAACACCAAATTCAGTAGTTCTTAAATTAAAATGTATTAGCAAATAGGAAATATTATTTCTTTTCATTCATTTAAGAAGAATGAGTACTATTATGTGTTTTAGAACAAAGCAATGTCTTGGAAAATATATTGCACTGTGCAAAAGACTTAAGTCACCATTAGATTTGTTGTTTTAGCAATGATATAATGATCATATATAATGTTGTCTCAGTCTCTTTATTAGAATACAACCAGAAAATAAGGAAATTTGTATGCAATATTCAAAAACAGAAAAAAGCAGAAAAAACACTTCCTTAGGCTA